>OY744615.1:10272114-10354614 GCA_963556255.1 Allolobophora icterica | reverse complement strand
AGAAATTCCTCAACGTCCGTGTAAGGATCATGCGGTCGAAGAGCACCAGTTCTAAGGCTCTTTTCAGGCGCCTATCACGAGTGTGAAAACATGTATGTCTCACTGTGTGTATATAACTATATATGTTTAAGTGTGTCCGTGTGTATGTGTTTAAGTGTGTCTGTGTATGCATGCGTGTCTGTCTGTCTGTGTGTGTGTGTGTGTGTGTTTAACTGAGTCTGTGTATGTATGCATGTGCCTGTGAGTATGTGTTTAAATGTGTCTGTGTGTGTATGCGTGTGTTTGTGCGTATGCGTGTGTTTGTGTATGTATGCGTGTGTTTGTGTGTGTATGCGTGTGTTTGCGTGTGTATGCGTGTGTTTGTGTGTGTATGCGTGTGTTTGCGTGTGTATGCGTGTGTTTGTGTGTGCGCGTGTGTTTGTGTGCATGCGTGTGTTTGTGCATGTGTGCATGTGTGTGTATGTGTATGTGTGGGTTTTTGTGTGTATGTGTTTAAATGTGTCTGTGTATGTATGCGTGTGTCTGTGTGCTTATGTGTGTGCGTGTGTTTGTTTGTGTGTGTATGCGTGTGTTTGTGCATGTGTGCGTGTGTCTGTGTGTGTATGTTTAACTGTGTCTGTGTATGCGTGTGTCTATGTGCATATGTTTGTGTGTTTTTATGTGTGTATGTGAGTGCGCTTATGTGTGTATATAGATGTAAATTCGCATCAGTCAGCAAATCACTCAATCGGTGTAAATGCGAAGACGTGCCAGTATGTGCGTCTATCTCCGTCCGTCAGTCTGCCTGTTCGCGTCGGTTCCTCCTTCCATCCGGGTCTTTCAATAATGCATCCGACGTGTCACGATCGCCTTGCGTTACGCCATGCGCACTTGAACGGCCGGGCAAAAGAGTTCCCAGAGCGACCCCGTCCACCTCCGCCGGGGGCAGCACGAATGCCGACGTCTTTCCCCGGTCAGTCGGGCGGTCACTGACCGCGGGGGAAACGACGTCGAAAGAAAGGAAGAAAAGAGACTGGAATTGCGCTAATGGACGACGGCGGAGCGATACAGCGCGTGCGGCGGAGTGATACGCCGAGACCGGATCACGCACGCATCTAAATTACGGAGAGTGAATAGAAGAGACGAACGGCGTGCGGTCATTCAAAGATGTCGGATTTATGTAGCGCTGAGTTGAGGAGGGACCGGAGGGAGGGGCAGGGTAAGCGGGAAGTGCGGATGGGGGAGGGGAGGGTGTTGCGTGTAGAGGAGAGGGAATTACTTTGGCAGACGACGGACGGTGGGGAATTGGCTTCGAAGGACTGGCGACGGATCCAATTAGCGGGAACGAAGGAGTGGCAGGATGAAGGTGGACTGGCAGGGAAGGTGGATTGGTAGAGACTGACAAGGAGATGGTGAATTGGCAGGAAAGGTGGATTGGTAGGGATTGACAGGCCGATGGTGAATTGGCAGTAGGGAAGAATGGCAGGGATTGACAGGTTGACGGTGAATGGTAGGGAATGTGGATTGGCGGCGATTGACAAGGGGATGGCGAATTGGCAGGGAAGGCGGATTGGCAGAAATTGACAGGTCGGTGGTGCATTGCCAGGGAAGGTGGATTGGCAGCGATTGACAGGCCGATGGTGAATTGGCAGTAGCGTAGAATGGCAGGGATTGATGGGCCGATGGTGAAAGGCAGGCTAGGTGGATTGGCAGAGATCGACAGGCCCATGGTGAATTGGCAGGGAAGGTGGATTGACAGAGATTGACAGGCCGATTGTGAATTGACAGGTTCACGTTGAATTGGTTGGGAAGGTGGACTGGCAGGGAAGGTGGATTGGCAGGGAAGGTGAATCAGCAAGGAGCGACAGGTTGAAGGTGAATTGGCAGGAAGGTGGACTGACAGGGATTTACAGGCCAAAAGAGAATTGACAGAAATGAGGACTGACACCGATTGACATGCCGATAGTGAATTGGCAGGCCGATAGTGAATTGGCAGGCCGAGCGTTGTTTGGCATAGATTTGGAAGACAAAGTTTTTCGGCAGCAGCCCGACAGTGGAAAGTCGAGAGGTATTGGAAGGCAACATGGATTGGCAGCCTGGGTTGGATTTGGAAGAATGGAGGGATTGGCTGTCGGCCGATTGTAGCGGTTTTTAAAACACGTTCTTAACATTATCATTGACGTCATTATCGTCAAAGGTTGTTTGTGTAAACTTTTCCGCACTTCAGATCCAGGTTTACTCGACTCAGATAAAGCTGATAGTGGTGATATAGCTGAGCGCAGGGTACTAATTATGGAGCCTTCCCCTTATCTTACTCTCCCATCTCTACCTGGAAGGGATTACTCCACAGTCAGAGAGGAACTGGGGGCGAATCGATCTCCCACACCTGGTTTTGGGCAAAGCTCCAGCTGCCAAGAGGATGCAGAAATCATAAGAGCCAAGCTTCTATAGCGCTACTCTAAAACTAATCGTCAGGGCTCCATCCTTTCGACGAGTGCTGCGTCGTGTCTGATGGGTTGTCCAGATATAACAAGTTTAGATCCAAGTCCGGTTGAGAGAGATAGACAGATAGAGAGAGAGAGAGAGAGAGAGAGAGAGAGAGAGAGAGAGAGAGAGAGAGAGAGAGAGAGAGAGAGAGAGAGAGAGAGAGAGAGAGAGAGAGAGGGAGGGAGGGAGGGAGGGAGGGAGGGAGGGAGGGAGGGAGGGAGAGACAGAGAGACAGAGACAGACAGAGACAGACAGAGACAGAGAGGGAGACAGGCAGACAGACAGACCAGAGAGACAGAGAGAGACATAGAGACCAGAGAGAGGAAGCGGAGGATCCATCACTATCGGTTTCATATATTTATCATCATTATCATCGTCATGGTTATTATTATTATTATTATTAATTATTATTATTAATTATTATTATTATTATTATTATTATTATTATTATTATTATTATTATTATTATTATTATTATTATTATTATAATCAACATAGGTATCAGCATCGTCATTTTAATGACAATTGTTATGATCACCACTGTTATTATTAAGGTTGCCCACTATTAGCATTCTGCAGACCACCGTCGGTTACCACTGGAGGCCACCTTGGTTTCGATTTATGTGCGGATAGGTCATTAAATATTCACATAATTCACGATAATTATAATTTATGATTGTATGAGACCAGTTCTATGTCTCTCATCCTCCGAATTTAAAGGACTGCAAAAATGTTTGGTGCTGTCGGATGAGGCTCCTTGATGCTATGGGGTTGTAGTTGTTGTTGTAGCATGAAGGAGGCCCCATCCAGGGCTCCTTGATATTACAACCCTACAAATCATCGATCACCGTTGGCAACAATCGTCATCATCGCCCCCACCACCACTATCCGTATCATAATTATTATCATCATCATTATCATCATATGTATCGTCATTTTAATAATCCTTGTTATAATCATTTTATTGTATTGTATTGTATCTAGAAATTTATAAAACGCCTCTCGCAGAATAACTATTCAGAGGCACTCTCAGCACAGAAGCCCCGGAGAAACAGAAATGCCTTTAGGGAACGCGAGACCGATGAGGAAAAGCCAGTCATTAGTTTGGCTCTGAGGGGGAGAGATCGTTCCAGATCGTGGGACCCACTACAGCAAATGCCCGGTGCTGGGCTAAGGCAGTTTTAGCCCTGGGAACAAAAAGATTAAGCCGATTCGGAGAGCGCAACGAGCGACAGATGCAGATAGCGGCTTTTGCAGATAGTTCGAGAGATATTTCTGGGCATGCAGTGCCCTGCTAAGATTTGGAGATAAGGAGGAGGATATTATAACGGATGCGCGCGGCAATAGGGAGCCAGTGGAGGACATCAACCATGCTAGTAGAGATATGGACAAAACGGGGGATTCGAGCGATGAGCCTAGCCGAAGCATTTAGAACAGATTGAAGGTGGTAGAGACGTTATGCCTACGTTATTATCATAATTAATATAACACTTATCATCATTACTATATTATCATCGCTGTCATTATCATCATTATCATCGTCATTGTAATCATCACCTACATCAATGTTGAAGCTTCTATGGTTCCGTAGTACTATTGCAGGAGGCATTAAGTGATCATCTATTCCAGCCGACGTCTTCAGCACAATTATCGCAATTAATATCATAATGATCATGATCATGATTATCATCATCATAATTATAATTACAATCATTTCTTAAACTTCCTGTCATCCTCCCTGCACGCCTTCTTCTCTCACTAGTTGTATCTCTGACCCGTCTTCCCCTATTCCTAAAAGTTCCTCCTGCCTCCCTCCATTCCTGACTATCTGTTTGCCGTCTTCACATCTGCCTACATCCTCTACGTTTCCACACTCCATTATTTATACCATACAATATAATACAACTGTAATTCGATAATGCCCTCCGTATAAAGTTCAGACCTATATATACATCTAAGCAATACAACAGGAAACATTAGGAACCGTAAACAGATTAGAAGAAGTAAGTTGCAAGTTGAGAGTGATGGATTGTCTCAATAAAAGAGTTGCCAACATGAGAAGGTACATGTAGAAAGCTCCAAGTGGAGGGACCGGCAACTCTGAATACGCCGTCCAAATGTAAAACGTGTATCAGGAACAACAGACTATCTAGCATTATGCTAATCGAAGATAGGATCGAGCCTTAGCAGGCTGTAACAAACCAGTGGTGATAGGCATGGTGGCAGATATTTGAACGTGCTTTGTACGCGAGGAGTGCATGTTACACCAGGGCGAGCCAGGGCAAATGCCCTGGTAAAAAAGCCTTTGCCCTGGTCGCTGCCCTGTCAGAATTGTTTACCCTGCCCAGAATTTGTTCGTGGCATAAATCGCCTCTGCACTGGCTACTTGTATAACTGCCCTGGTTATGCCCTGGCTAAAAAATGCCTGGCTCCGCCACTGGGAGTGTGGGCAGTTAATCTCGTAAATATGAAGATAATTGTTTACCACATGTTGCCTGCGAGTTTCTTCTTATCCGAACCCAGCGCTGCGGTTGAAAGAGCCGTTCCGCACGGCTTATTCTTTTCCTTTAAACTGCTCCGACGCAGTCAACCGTAAACTTTGCCCGCCGATTCTTTTCCGCTACGCAAAAATCCTGTTGGACAGTGAAAACTGGTAAAACAAGAATCCTCCGTCGTTCAAGAAATAGAGTAGAAAGTGAATTTTCGTTTCGAACTCGGTTCCAATTAATGTAACTGCAACTATAGGCGGTAATCCTGATTCTTTATGTATCACGTCTGGTACATTAATCCTTTATTCACCACAACTTCGTGCCGAGCAATCGATTTCTGTTTAGTCGACGAGGTTAGAAGACAATCTTCTGACTTTCATTGAAGCTGACGAAACTTGAATGAATCAACTCAGCGTCGAAGAGGCAGATCATGTTCTTTGCTCGATCGTCGTTCTGTAGCTGCTCGTGTTCTCGCGTAGACGTCTCCATGCCCCGGGTGTATCCCGAGACGAGATAAGCGGCGCAGGGGAGCGTGATGAGGATTCTGCGTTACAGGTTTCACTGGTGGATCTTCGTAGATGTTCGTGGGATGTTGAGTGCTACAGATGAACGTATGAATGAAAGGGTGCGATTTTGGTTCATCGAAGACGCGGTTAAGTCTTTAATAGAGGAGTAAAATGAATGGGGGGATGCATGATCGATGGGAGATAGTATGAAACAGTTACTGAACTTAAGGTATGGAGAGAATATATCTACAATGGGAGAGAGTGAGAACCAGTACACGAGTAAGATGCATGAAGAAACGTAACTTCAGTTGGAAATAGAACCGTTACTGAACGACAGACTAATCTACAGAAAAATGAGTTTCCAGTGGAAGATAGTTTGAAGCAGCTAACGAACTAAACGCAAATGTAAAATGGGAGACAATAACAACGCCAAGATAGATTATTACTACTAACATACCACATGTACTATACGACAAATAATAATAATAGTTACTATACTACTATTTTTCTGGTCTTTCTTACCACTGCTACTTGCCAGAAATCGCTGTCTGTTAGCATGACGAGGAGTATCAATCGTCAAAAGAAGCAAACGAATTGGCCGAGACAGAAGAGTTTGATTATATGGCGACTGGAGTCGACAGCAGCTAGTCGTAGTTTGTCCTGAAGATGTCGTTAAGAATCGGCGATATGGACAATTGCACGAGTCAATGGTTCGCCAAACAAAGGTTTCAGAGACAGGCCAGTTGGAGATTTCCGGAGAAGAGGGAGAACGGGAGAATGACGAAAGACTTGTACTTTGGTACACGAAAATAGGTTATCTGGTCGGGTATGGCGCATTGTGGGGCAGTGGAATTGAGATGCCGCGTAGTGTAGCGGAGTGGAGTGGTCAGCACGACTAATGACAAACAAGTTGGGGGCAAAACAATCCAGTTCAGTATAGTGTAGTTTGGTGTAAAGTAACAAACAAGATTCGTAAGCGTAAACTCCAAATTTCTGAGGTGCTATACTCTAAAGCTAAGCGCAGGGCTTATTCACGAGCGCTGCGTCGTATCAGAGGGGTTGTCCAGAGATCGATGTCCAGTGGATGTCAGAGTCCGGTTGCCAGAGAGACCGGAGCCGTTGAAGCAATGACGTCGTCGCGGTTTTGAAAGCGAGGGGGCGACGATGGATTTAGAACAAAGAAATGAATGGGGTCTAATGTATTATATTTGTAAACTGGTGACGACCAGTTCCCTCTTCCAAGTCAGCCAACTTTCTGAGGACCTGTGCACCTTAAGAATTTCCTTGTTCCTTGTTTATTGCTTATCCCTAACATGCCTTCTAATTATGAAAACCTTAAATTCTCACTGTTGTGTGAATGACTTGGCTTATTTGCGGAGTATCTAGTCACACTAAATTATACTGAATACGTCATATACTAGTATGTTACGTCATATTATAAATAATATTATACGTCATATGATAATATAATACTTCATATAATAATATACGTCATATAATAGCATAATACGTCATACGTTTTATCGGTGGAGAAGGTATACTATAAAAGCGACTGCATTGAAGCGCTAGATTTCCATAAGCGCTGAGAGGAAAGTAGTCTCTCTATTATTTCTCGATATTTGGGAAAGGCGGTATGTATGAGAACACTAAATATAGCGCATTTTATGCCGAGGAGGTTAATCAGAGCAAGGACATTTTGATTCATTGGGCCCTAAGTTTCAATTCCTATAGGGTATTATAGTTGGAGAATTCGTGACTTTCGGTTTTAAAATTCGGAAAAATGCTTGAATATTTGTCCTATTTTAAAATTCGTATAAATTCGTAATAATTCGTTGGGCTATTGTTGGGCTTTTTTACACTTACAGTGGCGTCTTGCAAAAAATCAGCGTCCACAGCATGGAGAAGTCGCTTTACGGAGGCTAGAGCCAGGGATCTGGTCCATGTCCATTTGAACTTGAGGCTTCTGGAAAAGATTTCGGTGTCGACTAAACAGAAACCACAGTCGAGTGGGAGTAGTGGCCTGTTCCTGACTCAGAATCAGAGAACGTCGAAGAAGAAGACACAGACAGTTCAGTGAATTACGTTGCCAACCCTTAACTATGATTCTGTGTCAGTGACTGACTGGTCACACTCGAGCAGGGGCAGTGGTGGTTTCTCGTTCTGCTGACTGACACTCACAGTCACACACCCAACTATGACAGAATTAGAAGTTCAAGACGCTACTGATATTCAGTTACTGTTGTGTTGCTAGTCAGCTAACTTTTACGGCTGATTGATTGATTGTCTATGATTTTGACATTAATTGCTTAAAAGTTGAAAATTAAACAAATAATAAAATTCGTTACCAGTTTTAAAATTCGTGAACTATTAGAATTTTTAAAATTCGTAAAATTCGAATTTTCGAACTATTGCCAAGGGCACAAAGCAGTACGATTACAAAATGGCAGCATGTTTAGGTGTTTTCCTATCTGCTGCTATCTCGGCAGCAGCACCCACGATCTCGGCTGCTCTGGCGAGGCATGATTCTGCCAGGGTGTCGATAACAATTGCGTCATACACAAGGCATTTGCCACCCACGGTATGAGAGTTACGCCATTTGGACGTCTCTCATCAGACCTGGCGACTCCAGCAAGCTCCTCTGTATCCGGGAATCCAGCTGTGGTGAGGTCACGGCAATGATATCACTTAATAGGCGTATCTGGCAGTCCGACCAGGCCCAGGGCTGCATGACATGGCGTGTAAGCCGTCCTCTTGGACCGTCGCTCCACAAGGGCATTTGTGAGTAGCACATTAAGTTAATCGGCCCCAAGACTGAGGCCTTTTGCAATACGGAATCCCTCATCGTTTAATTTCAGTCCGCAAGCGCTTATGGGGAGCGCAAGGAGCCAATCACCCGCATGCGGTGAGGCGATTGCTTGCCCTCAACCTGGCCTGGTGGCAATCAGTTGTTATCGAAACCTCTAAAGCTGTCACGTCTTTCAGAATGAGAGAATGGTCCCGGCACATTGCTTAAGGGAGCGAGTTCTTTCTGGGAATGGAGCACGCGAATATTATTATTGCTATCTCTGTCATCATTAGGCCTATTAATGCTATTATTATTGCTATTAATCGTATTATTATTATTTATTGCTAAAAAATAAGAATTATAAATCACAAGTTAATATAACTAAATGCATTGCTAATACACTGTATTTTTAGTATGTGTTGGTCATTACTTAACATGACGAGGTCATATTAAGTGGTCTATTGTATTCAGTTGACCTTGCCAGCAAATCATCGCACTCTACAGGTTGGTTGGTATCTCTCACACATAGCCTACCTCTGGGTTTTGGCCCATATTTTCATTGAAAGAAATCACCAAAAACTGAGGACTAGAGAGATTGGAATTAGCACAGCTGGAGCCTTAGCCTACATCCTGCTGTTAAGGTGTCAAAAGTATAAACCAGAGGGGTTGTTAGAACCGCTAGATTCAGGGTTTCCCCTATCCTACTGATTATGTTAATTGTGATTTCTAACTTCTATCGCACCGATGTCATTAAAACCTAGTCGTAATCAGGTCAGTGTCCAGGTGATCAGCCTGCGAAGACTGAGAGGCAGCCTATGGAGGAGAAGCAATTTATTGAAGGTAATTCTTAAGTGAACGAAATGACGTAAGAGACAAAGCAGAGCGAACTGCCACAGAGTTCTGAAATCTAGGTCGATTAACCAAAAAGCTCGTTCACCAAGAACAGTTTTAGTTTTCTGTATGACCAGAGAAAAACAATCAGATGGCACTGTTGACTAGATGACCTCGTTGAATGGAGCAACAATTTGGATTGGGGTCAATTCCCCCTTACCCTAGCTGCCGACTCCCTTGATTCGAAAGATAAGGATCCATAGACCTCAACACAGAGGAAACGGGAGCAGATGATAATTTGAAAAACAGCAAGTGTCAACACGCGGAACCAAGTCTCGGCAATTTGCAGAGTAAACACCGACAGAACGAAAGAAAAAGAGGAGGAGGAGGAATACGAAGAGGAGGAGGAGGAGGAGCGAGAGGGTGAGAACTATCGTTCATCGGTTTCACATAAAATGCGATGATTGAAGAGTCTGCGAGTCGTAACCTGTGGAGGAAGTAAGGTTGATCAATGAATTTCTGGCGGAAGAAAGAAGGCGTTAAGAACGCTTGCATAGAAAGTACTTGATTACGCGGACGGACAGATGGACGGAGAGTAAGAATGGAGAAAAGAGAGAGGGAAGAAAGGAGGTATGGGCAGTCGGATGGAAGGGTGGGTGACTGGTTGGACTGATGGATTGATAGATGGATGGCTAGATGATGGATGGATTGATAGATAGATGGTTAGATGATGGATGCATTGATAGATGAGTGGTTTGATGGTTAATGGATTGTTAGATGATGGATGTATAGTTGGATGGATGGATAAATGATGCATGAGTTGATGGCTAATACATGTGTAATGGATTGGTACTAGATGGATGGATGAAAATGAATCATAGGATGGATGGAGAACGGGTCGATGGATGGATAGGTGAATGATTGGATGAGTGGATGGATGGATAGTTAATTGAGGGATGGATAGACTGATGGAAGTATGGAAGATTAATAGTAGATGGATGAATGAAAAATGGGTCATTGGATGAATGTATGGATGAGTGGACGCATGGGTGGATAGATGGATGATTGGATGAATAGTTGGATGGATGAATAAATTATGCATGAGTTGGTGGTTAATGGATGTATGGATAGACTTATAGTAGATAGAAGGATAGGAAATGGATCAATGGACGGATGAATGGATGAGATTAGGCGACAGCGTCAGTGAATGGATGGGTTTGTGGAGACGAAAGAGGGATGAGTGGAGAGACGAATGAATTAACAAATGGCTGTAACAGATGGATGGATAATGGGTAAATGAAAGCGTACGTCATAGATATGTGAATGGAATCAATTCATATGAATGATTAAATAGAGACTCGAACAAATGAATGAGGCATTAAATGATCATTTATTCAAATGAATGAACAAACTAACGAACGAACGAATGCTTGAACGAATGAACAAATGAATGAGAAAAAGAAGCAATGAATGAGCGAATGAATGAACGAATGAATGAACGAATGAATGAACGAATGAATGAACGAATGGAGAATCAAACGGTGAATAGCAACCCTTTCCAATTACCTAACCCGATCGTTCCATACAACGATAGACAGCATAGCATCCAAGCCTTACATTCTAAGTATACGTCTCCACTCTTACAATAACGCGTACACTACGCACAAAGCAACGCAACGTATCCTCATAAGACGTCTCAAGACGAAGAGCAGTCAACGACCGAGCGACGGAGCGAGCGATCCCACCGTTGCCTTCCCCTCCTGGCCGACCGACCGACTGCCAACCTCATCAGATCCCTAACAGTATCTCACGCACATCTCGTCGCTCTTCGCAGGCAGGCTGTTGTCGCGAGAGCTGACCGATGGTGTGGTGCCAGATGAGAACGGAGGAAAATTATTTCCGAGAGAAACAGGTTCCGTGAACACTGCGATTAGTACACTTGACCAGTGTGGGAATTGTAGAAAAAGACTGAGGGGTTGAACATTTTATCCGTATTTTTCAAACTGATGTCAACGAAATTTGAAAGCAGCTGATTTCAGCGCTAGCAGTTTTGCAAGTCAGACTCGAATCAAAACCAATTCCTTTGTTGAGAAAATGCAAAAATGCATACACGATACACCATGGAAATTTCTTCTCTTTTTCAGAGACTCAGCGTCAAATAATGCTAAACCACACTAGCACAACTGGGGGTTAGGGTTGGGGTTTGCAATGAAGAATTAACTTGGGTCCTAAGAAAGACTATGGGGTTGAACCCCCACCCGACAATTCCCACCCTGCACTTGAAAAGAAGACAAAATTTGTTTCTAAATATAAATATAAATAATATAGAACTGGTCTTCTGTTGATAGGTTTTTTCTGCAGATTCGTTGTCACAATTATGTCTTTGTTTCTATTAAGATTGCATGAGTGGCATCCGATTGGTCAGAGCGCCTGCACGCCTTGTAACGTAGAGATTGTGAGTTACAGCCTCCTACCCTCTGCAAGACCTTCAATCACGACTGCTCAGTGCCATCAACTGATGCTTTATCACTAGACTGTGGCACTTAATAAATGCATAGCAACAACAACAACAACAACAACAACAACAATAATAATACAAAGTAGACTGCTCAGGCTACTTCCATATTTCCACTTACTTAAATATTGTTTCCTATAAATGCTGTCAGTGTTCCCCGAAATGTGTATTTAGAGTTACTTTCCTCTCAAACTGTGCGCATATGTAGTTAGACTTCAAAGTGCTTATAATATTGCATACATTGCGAGCTGACAGTGTGCTTCCTTTGAACTGTTTTATATGCATAGATCTTCTAAGGGGACGTAGGGTTTTTGGTCTCGTGCCAATAGATATTATATAATTACTTACTTACCTACTTACTTTCAAACTGTTGCTATCAAGGCAGCTATTGTTCTCCTCTCTCTCGTTGTCATTGTCTCTGTCCTTCTGTTCCTCCTCCTCTCCCTCTTCTGTTTCTTCCGATTTCTGCTTTTCCTGCTTCTCTTCATCATCTTCCTAGTGTCTCTACTCATTCCCTTCCTTCTTCTTCTCTACTTTAGATGCTTTAGAATCCGGCTCTGTGGCTTATCCATCATACGTTGCCTCACTGTCTTAACGGACTATTTCTGGAAATTGAACTGATTACGGCTTCATTTTGGTGTGCCATGGGTTGATACCTTGTGCAATAGACACTGGCGGCGCTATAGAAGTTATAATTAAATTGTGGGGCGTGGTGGCTCAGTGGTAAGTTCGGCGCCTTGTGACCGGAGGGTTGCAGGTTCGAATCCCACTCTATCCGCTGCGTACGGACCTTGGGCAAGTCCTTCACTCGCAATTGCTCGTGGCGCTTCGGCGTGAAAATTCAGGCACAGTATCAAATGCTGTAGTCGGGAGCGCCTCTGAGTAGTAGTTGACTTCGAGAGGCGCTATATAAATATCCGGAATAAATAAATAAATAAATTACAATTACAGTTACTATACTTTTATAAAAAAAAAGTAGGCGGAGTCTGAACCGTAAAGTGTGGGAACGATTTGGAATCACACCGGCACTTGCGTAAGGCGCAGCCGGAGCCTGGCGCTGTTGGCTTCCAAACCCTTAAATAAGCCGGTCGCAGGAAGGACGGTGTGCCCACCAAGAGGTGGTCGGGCGGCGAGACGTCGTGAGCGGTAAGGCGGCCGAGCGAGGAGCCCCTCCCCCGTTGACGCTCGTCAATATTTCGCGCGCAGATTAACGTATGCGTGAGGCATATCTTGATCTATTTGCTGTCGTAGACGAGGCGTGATGGAAAAAGAGAGAGGAGGAGGATGAAGAGGAGAAGGAGGATGAAGAGAAGGATTAGGAGGAGCAGGAGCAGAAGGAGGAGAATGAAGAAGAGGAGGAGGAGGATGAAGAAAAGGATTAGGAGGAGGAAGAGCAGAAGGCGGAGGATGAAGAAGAGGAGGATGAAGAGAAGGATTAGGAGGAGGAGGAGTAGAAGGAGGAGGAGAATGAAGAAGAGGAGGAGGAGGATGCAGAGAAGGATTAGGAGGAGGAGCAGAAAGAGGAGGATGAAGAGGAGGATGACGAGGAAGAGAAGCAGGAAGAGGATGGATAGCAGGAGGATGAACAGAAGGACAAAGGTAGGTAGGAGGAGGAAGACAGAGGAAAGAGGAAGGACAAAGGTTATGGCAAGTCTATGAAAGACTAGGAAGAATAGAAAGGAGCAAAACAAAGAGGAGTCAATGAGTAGAGGAGGAAGATGAGCTATAATATGGGGAGGAAGGAGGAAGAGGAGATGAATAACAGAAAGATCGGGAGGGAGAAGAAAAAGAGGAAGGGAGGAGTAGAGGAAAACAATAAGGGGAATGATGAATATGGACGAGAATGAAAAAAGAAAACACAGGAAGACTGAAGAAAAATAGAAATTTCGTGAAGAGGAAGCAGAGGACGCAGAGGATAGACGCAAGATGTAGAGGAATGAAGTATGGCAAATCAATAGGGACCGACAGAGGAGAAAAGAAAAAGTACGATGGGGATATGTGAATAAACAGAAGGGAAGAGGATAAAGATAAACACGGTAAGTGAAAAGGACATAGTGGGATAAAGAAGGGTAAAACAAAAGTAAGTAAGTAAGTAAGTATGGACTTTAATGCAACGCGTGCAAACGCACTGCGGCTAACAAACGGGTTAATACAAGTGCAAGAAACTGAACATATCAAGCACAGGCACAAGCAACCTAACTAAAAGGAAAAGAAAAAATTAATTTAAATCCAATTAATGTTCAAATTCCTAAGTAGAGCATTCTAATGATAAAATGTTTTCTAGACAGTGTATCAGCCCTGGGGACCTCACGGTTATGCGGACAAGGGGATGAGTATTGGAGGATGGGTGTAATTGTAATTAGTAACTTCTATTGCGCCGGTGTCTAGAGCACAAGGCATTAAACCGATGGCACACCAAAGCTAAGTCGTAATCGGGTCGATGCCCAGAAGATCAGTTCGCGAAGATGGAGAGGCAACCAATGATGGATAAACAATCTGGAAAAGGTAAGTCTTAAGAAGGATGGACAATTGTAAAGAATAAGTGATACCAATGAAAGAAGAGGATGAAAGAGAGAGAAGATGAAGAGAAGAGATGAGGGGAGAAGGAAAAGGGCATCCAGTAGGAAAATATACAGAACGAGGGACTGAGGAAAGGGAAGAAGAGAAAATGAAGAGAAGGGATGGAAGGTGGATGATGACCCGCAGGAGAACAAAAACGAGTGGGACAATTAATTTTCCAGCGGTGGCCAATGGTTAGAGCGCTCGCCTTGTAACGCCGAGAGTACGGGTTCAGGCCCCTTCCTCTGAGACGGTTACTGAGTACGGACCTTGAGCAAGTGCTTCACTCACAATTGCTCAGCGCCATCGATTGATGCTTGGATAGATAGTTCGTATTGTCGTCTCTGTTTCTGTTCAAGTCCTCTCCTCCTCCTATGTCTCCTCCTCCGTGTTGCTCTTTTATTTCTTCTGTGTTTCGTGCTCTCACTCGTACTCTTGCCAGTTTTTCTCATAATAATAATAATAATAATAATAATAATAATAATAGTAATAATAATAATAATGATTATGATGATGATGATGATAACGATGATGATGATGATGATGATGATGATGATGATGATGATGATGATGATGATGATGATGATGATGATGATGATGACGCCGACGATGATAACGATGATGATGATGATGATGATGACGATGGTGATGATGATGATGGTGATGATGATGATGGTGATGATGATGATGATGATGATGATGATGATGACAACAACAACAACAACAACAACAACAACAACAACAACAACAACAATAATAATAATAATAATAATAATAATAATAATAATAATAATAATAATAATAATAATAATAATAATAATAATAATAATAAGAAGTATTTAGTCCCGATGGAGCATAAAATTATGTACCTTGGGACTATTTAAAAACATAATAATAATAATAATAATTGTTATTATTATCGTTACCATTATTATTATTGCGCAATTATGATGCGTCACTAACTAATGGTCAAGCATCAATCAAGGTCCCTACACAGTACCCGTCTCAGAGTAGGGGGCTCCAGCCAATGCTCCCAGCGTTACAAGGCGAGAGCTGAACCGATTAACAACCGCTGGAAAATGAATTATGTGATTGTCAGAATGCAGAAGAGGAAGAGAGGACGACAAAATGCCAGAGGAGTAAGAGCACGAAGAAGGACAGTGGAAGGAGGAGAAGTAAGGAGAAGAAGAGGACCATAAAGAAGATTCTGTGGAGACAAAGGATGAGGAAGGGCAGGAGAAAGGAAAAGCAGAGGAGGAAGTATTGTGATGAAGACTAAGAGATAAAAGAGGAAGAGAAGGAGGGATGAGAAGAAGAGCTGGAGAAATGTAAGAGATGGGGAAACAGAAGGAAAAGGAGAAAGCGAACGAGAGAAGGTAGAGGAGAATGAAGAGACGAAAAAGGTGGAAGAGGGAAAGCTGTGGGAAGAGGAGGAAGAACAGAAGAAGAAGGAAGGAGAGGAGTAAAGAGACTGGAAAGATGATGAAGAGAAGTAGGAAAAGCAGGAATAGGAAGAAGAAAAAAGGAAGAGGAGGAAGAACAGAAAGAGAGAGACGATGACGAGGAGAAGGAGGAGTATGAGGAGGACAATAGAAGTAGAGCTTTCAAATCATAATGACGTAGATGACCAGCCGAATGACGAAGAGAGCGTGATGCTGGTGTTCGACGAGTGACAGGTGGAGGAGGAGAAGAAGAAGGAATAGGAGGGAAAATAGAATGAGTAGAACAAGGAGGAATAGAAGGAGGTATAGAAGGAAGAGAAATAGAGGGATTAGAATGAGTTGGAAAAGGAGGAGTTGAACAGAAATAGAAGGTGGAATAGAATGAGTATATAGGAATAGGAGGGGGAATAGAAAAGGAATAGGAGGAATAGCATGAGAAGTAGGAGGAGGAATAAAATGAGTAGGAATAGAAGTAGGAGGAATAGAAGATAAGAGAAATAGGAGGAATAGCATGAGTAGTAATAGAAGGACGAGGAATAGAAGAGGAATAGGAGGAGGAATAGAATGAGTAGGAATGAGAGGAGGAAGGAAAGAAGAAGGAGAAATAGAATGAGGAGGAGTAGACGTAGGAGACGAAGGAGGAGTAGTAGGCTGTTCACACATTTCTCGCGCGGCGGCGCTGGCTGAGCAGCCGACCTCGGTGATGGGAAGGACGAAATGGACATCCGACGACAAACGGCGTTAGAACGATGACCTCCACCGACCAACAGCACAACGACCGACGATACTCATCGGATTATAACGACGATAATGATCACGATGGTAATGACGATGTTTATTATTATTATTATCATTATTATTATCATTATTATTATTATTATTATTATTATTATTATTATTATTATTATTATTATTATTATTATTATTATTCTGAACAAGAAAAAGTTGATGGCTATGAAAATGCTGAGAGTCATGAAGATAATGACAGTTATGAAGATCGTTATAGTTATGAAGATGATGATGATGATGATGATGATAACGACGACGATGATAACGACGACGATGATAATGATGATGATGACGATGACGACGACGACGACGACGACGACGACGATGACGATGATGATGATGATGATGATGATGATGATGATGATGATGATGATGATGATGATGATTAAATATGCTGTCTGATCATGACCTTATAATTACGGCGATCAATAAATATGAAAGGAATGGCCAATTGTCAAAGGATGAATTGAAGTAGGATGCGGAAAGGTGGATTAGTAGGAGAACGATTAGAAGGAGGAGAAGGAATAGAAGAGTGGAGTAGGATTAGGAGAAGAAGTTGGAAGAAAAGGATGAAGTTGGATTAAAAGAGGGAAGAAGGGAATTAGAATTAGAAGGATTTGAAGTTTAAGGAGGTGGAAAAAGATGAATATCAAGAAAAGTAGAAAAAAGAGAAGAACGCAGAGGAGAGGGAGACTCTAAGAGAGAGAGAGAGAGAGAGAGAGAGAGAGAGAGAGAGAGAGAGAGAGAGAGAGAGAGAGAGAGAGAGAGAGAGACAGACAGACAGACAGACAGACAGACAGACAGACAGACAGACAGACAGACAGACAGACAGACAGACAGACAGACAGACAGACAGACAGAGAGAAAAGAGAAGTTGGAAAAGGAGTTAGGAGGAGGTGGAGTAAATGGAGAAGGTGGAAACCGATCCCCTTCATGTATACCGAAGCAAAGCGATTACAGAGTGGCCATTGTGATTGATGAGGATAAACTGCATGGAGAAACACAAGATTAGTGACAGTAAGGAGGTAAAAAAGACAGACGGAAAGCCAGATAGATAGAAGGACAGACAGGCAGGCAGGCTGGCAGGTAGACAGACACAGACAAGCAGACACAGACACACATGCAGACTGACTAACAAACAGACAGGCGGCCAGGCAAACAGCGAAGGAAGATATAAAGAACGAGGACGACAGGCAGACAGACAGACAGACAGACAGACAGACAGACAGACAGATAGACAGAGACATATATAATATGTAAAGCCTTTTAAAGAAGTCATGTAACGATCTAGTATTCAACCAGAGTCATTGTCTTAACAGCTGTGCCTGGAAACAGCTTAAACTAATATACTCAGAATATTAATATTAATCTTAATATTATTATTGTTATTTTTAACAACAACCGCTAAATTACAGCTAGCATTTGCATTAACCAACAACCAGGCCAACAGACAGACACACACAGGCAAAGAGACAGGTAAACATAAAGACAGGCAAACAGACAAAGAGACAGATAGACACAGACAAACGTTCCGTTGTAAAAAGCAATATCTGAAAAATGCAGCCACTAATGTACATCTATAAGTCGCACATCCACGAATTGTCTGATAATAGAAAACATTTATTCTGACCAACAACTCTAAGTATTGCCTAGAAAAGTGAAGACAATAATTATTGTTTGGCTACAACGCCCATGTATCATATCATATCATATCATATCATATCATATCATATCATATCATATCATATCATACCATACCATACCATATCATATCATATCATATCATATCATATCATATCATATCATATCATATCATATCATATCATATCATATCATATCATATCATATCATATCATATATGGTTATTTATAAAGCGCCGCTTACAGTATAAACTATTCAGAGGCGCTCCCAGCGTGACAGCCCCGAGGGAAAAGGAAGGTCTTCAGGCAGCGGAGAGAAGAGGGCGAGATCCCAAACAATAACTTGCTACGCAGTGAGGGGCAGGTCATTCCATAAGGAAGGGCTAAGGATGGCAAAAGTACGATGCTGATCCATCGAAGTCCTAGCCAGAGGGACAAGGAGATCAGGGCGGTCCGCAGACCGAAGAGGGTGGTAAGACAGGGCAACTAAATGCTTTGCAATACAACATTGTCACAAGACGAGGCGAGACAAGGTCACAAGAACAGAGAGGGAAGACGAGAGTTCGGAAAGGAAGACATGGGAATGGAAGACAAGAAAATGAAAGGCATGGAAGAAAAAAGAATGGAAGGAAAGGGAAGATAAAAGAAGGGATGGGTATGAATTGGAAGGTAAGAGAAGGGAAGAAAACAGCAGGAAATGGAAGACAATGGAAGTGATAGACATGCAAGGTCTAGAAAGGAAAAGGGATGGCTGTATAAGACAAGTAATTGTCTTTTTATGTAGTGTCAAGTAGGAACTTCCACACAGAGTAGATAATCTGTTCGGAGGAACTATCTGTGATACTCTAGAACCGATTCAAGATTTACAGTCGACGTAAATATTTAGTACCAAATGAATGAGAAAGAACTACAACAGTCTTTAAACAGAAACTTAGAACTCATGTACCGATACTCGAAAAGTACATAGAATTACACCGAAAAGTACATTAAATTACACCGAAAAGTACATAAAATTACACCGAAAAGTACATAAATTACACCGAAAAGTATGTTAAATTACCCAGCGAAAATCCATTGAAAACAGTCTAAGACTTCTAATGCCAAATTTCTCTCTGGTACTCATTCTTGGCTTGGCTTTCTAGTGGCGCTTTATAAGTTTCTAGTTTACAATTACGATCCTTATAGATTTATTCAGCATGGTGTGTTCACGTGTTATCCTTGGGCGTCCAAAACCGATTTATCAGGGCCCCTACCTCCTTACCGTTATCGTTCCTGAAACCTGTCGGAAAGATTCATGTTTTTGGCCGGAAATCGCGACGCGGATGGATACATCCTGTGTTGAATCCTTTCCGATAAGCACTAAGTCTATTGACGATCGATTACTCATTCACCACTCATACCGAGGGAACCTACCTATGCTAGATACCCAACCAATTTATGCAGCGCCAAGTCGGACTACTACGCTACATGCCAGTGCTAATTTATGCGGCGTTTTGATCCAACCCTTCTTCCGTGACAGAGGGAGAGGGATGAGAAGAGAAGGGAAGGGAAAGGGAGAGAATGGACGAGGAAAAGGGAAGGGAAGGCAAAGGAAGGGACACAGAAACTGTCTGACTAGCAGGTCAAGATAAAAACTACATTCTAATCACCAGAAAAACGGCCAGACTCTAATGGACTCTTAACATTGTGCGACATTTTAAGGCTTTTTTATTAGCAGTCTTCAGCCGATTAGGACCGTTCCTCTACGCGGCTCAGAAGCCTCTTATTACGACCGTCATACGTATGTACGTATAGCTCTCTTACACGGCGGCATCCAGCAAGCTTACTATCAACCAAGATTCCCAATCACCGGGGGGCATACTAAGCACACGCACACAGACATACACGCAAACAGACACATGCATTCATACCGAAATATACACAGAAATAGATACATAATACATATATCCTTGTGAGAACTACAGTCTATATCGTAAAACTGTAGCATCAGTGACTTCCGTGTAAATGTTTAAGCAAGGAGCAGTTGACTTGCTTCTTCTTCTTCTTTGCTCTCTCTGTCTCTGTATCTGTCTCTGTCTGTCTGTCTGTCTGTCTGTCTGTCTGTCTGTCTGTCTGTCTGTCTGTCTGTCTGTCTGTCTGTCTGTCTGTCTGTCTGTCTGTCTGTCTGTCTGTCTGTCTGTCTGTCTGTCTGTCTGTCTGTCTGTCTGTCTGTCTGTCTCTTTCCGTGGTTGCCTATTTTAAACGGGATTTTCCTTCTCGTTATCTGCGCCTCATTATTTTGTGCTGCTCGATTGTGGTGAAAAAAGTTTATATGTATACATACAAACATACATATATACATACAAACATACATATATACATACATATATATTTACACACATGCATACGCACATTCACACATGTACATAATTTTGATACATGTGTGTATGTGTGTATGTCATACGGACACAAACACACCAGTTATGCATACATACATAAATACATACATATAAGCATAGGCCTACATGCATACACATAAACACACATACATGGATACATACATACATATACAGAGACATATATATGTGACATATACACGTACATACATTCATACGGACAAAAACAGGCCGATATCCATACATACATACATACACACATACACACACATATATATAGAGACAGACAAATAATGACATATACACGTATAGACATTCGTATATGTCTACATGCACATGCACACTGACATAAAAATATACTGATGGTATGGAAAACTTCATACATACATACATACATACATACATACATACATACATACATACATACATACATACATACATACACACACACACACACACACACACACATACATACATACATACACACACACACACACGCATGCATGCATGCATACATACATACATACATACATACCTACGCACGCACGCACGCACGCACGCACGCACGCACGCACGCACGCACGCACACACACACACACACACATACATACATACATACATGCATACATGTCATACATACATACATACATACATACATACATACATACACACACACATACATACATGCATACATACATACATACAGAACCGTACATCCTCACAGGCGAGGCTTTAGCGAGAACGGATAATCGTCCTCGACGGTGTCGCAGTTAACGTGCGCACTGGGCCAATGAAGGAAGCACCTGCGTCCAACGCTGTCTTTCTGTCTGTCGCTCTCACAGCCAATGGCCAGTAGTATACGAGGCCACTGCTGCCGCTCCTGCTGCTGAGACAGTATGGCACGCGTTGCTATGGCTGCCCAGCCGAACGAACGGGCACCTGCGATGCTGAACGCGCTCAAGCGTAAACTGACTAAAGGAGATGGGTGAGGCTGATGAGGCAGAGACAGAGATAGATTCCGCATCCTCCTGATCATACTCTCGCTCCTCTTCTCTTCCTCTTCTCATCCTCTTCGTCATTTTCTGTCCTAATCCTTCTCCACATCCGTCTTTCCGCCTACTCTTCCTCCTGTTTTCCATCTTACTTCGCCTCTTCCTTCTTATACTCCTATTTATATGCATATATACAACATGTATACACACACAATCACACATATACATATAAACAAACATACACAAATATAAACGTACATACATTCTTACTGACACATAGACTAATAGGCATCGTGCTCCATCGGTGGAAGAAGAGGAGGAGGAGGGCAGAAAGGCAGAGAAGGGAGATGAAGAGGTGGAGGAAGAAAAACAGAAGTAACAATGCAGACAGACAGACGTGCGTTGCCTTCTTTCTCCTATTCCTCATCTTCATCTTCCTTCTCTACCTTTTCTGTTTTCCTCCTCCTTCTCTTCTTCCATCACCTATTCTTCTTACTCTTCTTCATGTGACTACACCTCCAATATCTTCATCCCATCGTTTCTCCTCCTTTCTTTTTCCTCCTCCACTTCCTCGCCTTCTCTTACTTCTCCGTCTTTCTTCTCCAATTCCTCCTATCCTCTTTTCCAGGGACGTCATTTGAAGAAAAAGATGTAAAAAGAAAAGGAGGAAGAAGAAAGGGGTTAAAAAAAAGGTAAAAACAGAGACTCATTTGCAGCACTGGCTCACAGTTTTGCACAGGTAGACTAGATACAAACATGGGCAGCGATCCCGAGGGGTCGATAGGAGCAGAAGTTGCAGAACCCCACCTTTAACAGTGGGGGACACAGTGTACTGTTGTTCCCCACATGGTGAAAAAATATTTTCGCGCTCAAATTATTTCTCCTGGAAAAAGCTTTATGGAAAAAGCTGAAATGACGTCCCTGTCTTCTTCGTTTTTCTTTTCGTCTCCTTCTTAATATATTCTCTTCGTACTTCTTCCTCCTCTTCCTCGTCGTCCCTTTTCTTATCCTGTTCTCCTCACCTTCTTCCTTTTCTTTTTCCTCCTCGCCCTCCTCCTATTTTGATCCTCTTCCTCCTCGTCCTCCTCATGTTCCAATTACTCCTCCTCTTCCTTTTCTTATTCCTAGTTTATCCTCTTCTCCTTCTGCTCTTTTAAGCTCCTCCCTCTCCTCTTCCTTATCCTCCTCCTCGCCCTCCTCCTCCTCCTTATTTTCTCTCTCCTCCTCCTTATCCTCCTCCCCCTCCTTATCCTCCTCCTCCTGCTCGACATCTATAGGCCAGAAGTCTTCACCAAGATGCGACAAGTCATCAGCTGCTATACAACTGACAGAATTTATTTAGGAATTGTACTTCCGCTTTGTCTTATTGTTTCTAACGACATCGTGTCTAGCGACAGGGTCCTGTCATCTCCCATCCCCTGTCGTCTCCTTCCCTCCACTCTTAGCCCCGGCGTATGATGCCGGTTGGCCACTACTCTCCCACGGCGCTTGATCTTCCCACGATCAGCATCCGGTCAGTACACTCATTCTATAGCGTAGGTCGCTAGTGGGCGACCTGCGCTATAGACTATAAATTTAAAAACTCTGCTGTTTAGGGGATTTGAACCACCGACCACTGAGGTGACAGTAATACAAGCTAACCACAAGACTATGGCGCAAAGCCTAAATAAGGATGAAGTCTATTATTCCTTAAACCTCTTCTTTCCCCTTGACCAGGTCTCACTCATGTCCATTACCGAAGTCCGAGCGGTTAGTTAGGCAAACCGGAAGTGACCGTGTGACCGGAAGTGGCATTGGCATTCACCGGAAGCGCAGATAAAAACTAGTGTACGTGAACAGTAAACGAGCTTCAGCGGCTAATGATAAAAAGTTCCTCTTCGTTCGTTCGTTAGCCATTCGTCGCAACGTGGCTTGGCGCATCTGATGGAGGAGAAGTCATTCACTGGAAGCAGAATAAAGGAGACGAAGACGCAACAATACATCAAGAGAAACGTTTGAAGATAGACACGCTTCACTTATGCATACATAATGAACCGAGTTTCCTCTTTGATATATATATTTACTTAGCTAAAATATACATCAAATATACATATGCACATGCACATATGAATAAATAGCTATATATATACTTATATATATATATATAAATTAGTTTTTTCACTTATGCACTATATATATATATATATATATATATATATATATATATATATATACCCATACGAGACCGATAAGCCAGACTCAGTTGTGAACCCGGTTTATCCAGACATCGCCATTTTCCACGGAAATCGCGCAAAAAATTTTGAGCACACGTTCTGGCTATAGTAGACTCTAGATACACGCTGAATTCATTTTCTAGGAGGAGTTTTATATGTACAGTATGGGTTTACCACCATGGATAGCAAGACATGTAGGCCTACAGTTTATGATGGGCGCAGTGGTAGGAAAGATATATACAGTTCATGACTGCGCATGGGTAGTCCAGACTTATACACGTAAGTCACAGACGTGTGTAAATGTAATGTAAATGTAAATGTACGCGATTTTCTATAGCGACCGTATATGGCCTCGACCCTGCTCATTTTTCAATGAATTGATCGGGTGAGATCCTTCACCACCGCTGCCCGTTTGAATGGGTGCCACGCCATTTAAGGTCCCCGTGTGGGACCGTGCTAGCCCGGGATTTAAATCTCTGAAATAAGCTACCTTCGGGAAGCGAACCGCGGTCCGCATGCGCTGTAACACAGAGTCGCATGAGACGCACAGCCAACGTTCTTACCGATGTAGCTAACTGCCAGACACGAAGCAGGTTTGTCCCCATTCTTCGCCAGACACAATAGCTATACGTGCATGTTTACTTATATTGTTCCGGAATTCAGTTAATTTAGAACAATCTTATAAGATTTGATTATTATTGTTGCATGTACGTTCACAGGTTTTTAGCATATTGATCTTGCATTTTTATAGTGGTGATGTCATAAAAATTGAGAAAGTAGCTTAAGCTATACATTTTATTATTTGATTCTACTGCTTAGATTTGATATCTATGTATGTGTTGATTTACACGTATGTATGCTGTAGCCATTTGTACTTAGTTGTGTTTATCTGGTAATAAGTAACAAATTTATGCAAGTGAAATTGCTTTAACATTTGCTCTGTTAAACCCAGTGTTATTGTTTGCGCAGTAAAAGTAACCTAAACTATACTTTCGATTATTATTTTTTACTTTATTGATTAGATTTGTTAATTGTAACTGTTAATTTTAATTAGTAACTTCTAATGCACGATGCTTGTGTCTAATGCACCTAAACCAAGCCATAAATCAGGTCAATATTCAGAAAATTTCCTTCTGAAGTAACTGTAATTTCTTGCCCACACTTTTTTAAACCCATTCTTACTCTTTGTTTATAATTTAATTATAAAATAAGTAAATCCTTGAACATGTGCCCTATTCATTTATCATTAAAGAAAATATAATCAATTAATGTCAGTTTCTTGCCTTATTAATGCATAGGCCTATTACAATATAAGAAATTGGCTACGTCAATTTCATTATAATTATTGTAATATACATTAACAATTGAGATATAATACCCAGTTTTGTAGTATATTACCAATTATAAGTATGTTACACAGTGAAGCCAAGTACCAGTGCTCGAGTGCATGGTAATGGCACTCAATAACTGAAACACAAATACTTACACTATTTTAGCAAATAGTGTGCACTATCGAACATCATTCAGAACCAAGCTCAAAAGTCATTTGTTCCAGCTTCCTCACCATCAGTATCTTGACTTCTGGTTTCTCTGAAATATCAACCTGGCTTCTCTTTAACTAATATTTTACTTGAAGCATCCATCGATTAATACTTTATGCATTATGACAAGGGCATTATAGAACTCATTAGTTTAGACTTCTCAACTACACTGGATTTTCGATCAACAAAATAGGAAACACGTCAAATGTACCACTTAGACTGTTACAAAGACAATTTATATGACCACATAAGCACATCTTTCATCATATGATCACATAACTTGCTGCATAAGAAGTCAAGTAGAGTGTGAAGACCACCCTTCTAGAAAAACTCTCAATGCTTTTAGTATTTCCCAATGGCAGCTGCTTAGAATTAGTGTTAAACACAAAATTAAAATAGAACAACAAACTCAGAAAGCAACAGCATGCTATTGAAGGTCAGTCTTTGTCAGTTAGAAGTTATGTAATGTGCAGATATTCCGAATTACTTCTTCAGTACAAGAGCCCAGGCACGAGTTTTAATTTGAGCTTCTGTGCGATTCCTTAAAACTGGAAATTCCGCTTGCAGTTGGCGGATAGCACCGAAAGAAGGTGGTCTTTCGACTCCTTCAAAATGACGCCTGATGATCTTCAGCTCATCCTCACTCCAAGCATTGTTTCTCCCTGTAAATCAGAAAGCAAAACAACTTGCTATACTATGAAGGGTGAAGTGGGATACCTACAGGCTCAATAAGGTTACAAGCTTTGATACCCCTGCATTTTAGATTTTGAATCTCTAATTTTCTATCAGAAATATTACACAACACATTAAAGGTGGTACAACTTCAGCTCCTGATATAACCAATACAAATAATAATTGTATTCTCCCTCTGCACTCTAACCTTTGGCTTAAAACATAATTGTTTAGTGACATTTTGCCTGAGGGATTGGATCATATCAACTAGGTATATAAAACAATGGTACTAGGCTATTGCCAGAACTATTACAAAGAATAATTTTCTATAATACATGAAACAATAATAAAATATTTATGTCCTCTTGAGATAACATGCTAAGTACACACAATTACAGAAAACATCCCAAATATATAAAACTTGGCGATATATTATATTTATTATTTAGCCTCTAAAGATGACCATGACCTTAAAAATGATGCTAATGTCATTAAGTGCTTACAGAAGCAAGTATATTCTTAATTAACCAATTGTTTATCACAATTTGCTGTACAAACATCTTCTAAGCACAATTAGAAAGTATATACTATGCTAACAATGAAAAGGGTATTCTTTATCCTTATTAACATCACCATAATCATCATGATTATCATCATCCATGACATTGCTATCATCACAAAACCAATGCCATTATTGGTAAAAATGTACATACTAGATGCTTGATGTTGAATATGTGCTTTTTTCAAAGGATCTTCTGTTTCTGCTCTCCAATGTTTTTGAATGTGTGCTTTTTTCAGAGGATCTTCTGTTTCTGCTCTCCAATGTTTTTGAATGTGTGCTTTTTTCAGAGGATCTTCTGTTTCTGCTCTCCAATGTTTTTGAATGTGTGCTTTTTTCAGAGGATCTTCTGTTTCTGCTCTCCAATGTTTTTGAATGTGTGCTTTTTTCAGAGGATCTTCTGTTTCTGCTCTCCAATGTTTTTGAATGTGTGCTTTTTTCAGAGGATCTTCTGTTTCTGCTCTCCAATGATTTTCAATGTGTGCTTTTTTCAGAGGATCTTCTGTTTCTGCTCTACAATGTTTTTGAATGTGTGCTTTTTTCAGAGGATCTTCTGTTTCTGCTCTACAATGTTTTTGAATGTGTGCTTTTTTCAGAGGATCTTCTGTTTCTGCTCTCCAATGTTTTTGAATGTGTGCTTTTTTCAAAGGATCTTCTGTTTCTGCTCTCCAATGTTTTTGAATGTGTGCTTTTTTCAGCGGAACTTCTCTTTCTGCTCTACAATGTTTTTGAATGTGTGCTTTTTTCAGAGGATCTTCTGTTTCTGCTCTACAATGTTTTTGAATGTGTGCTTTTTTCAAAGGATCTTCTGTTTCTGCTCTCCAATGTTTTTGAATGTGTGCTTTTTTCAGCGGAACTTCTCTTTCTGCTCTTAAAGTTTTAACGGGTTGTTGCACTGTTTTGCCTTTTCTTCCACTTGCACCCTTTTCTTTTTCAGCTGATTCGACACCCAGTAGTGCAGAGTTCCTTTCTAGGGTCACAGATTGTATGGTCATTAACTCGCTTTCTGATTTTGAATTGCTCTCTTCATCAGATTCGATGCGTGGCAACTTTGATTTTCGTGGTTCGTTCACAGACTTGAGATTGTCTTCACTGACAGAACATCTGTTAGGTTCTGGAATATATAAATACAATGCTTGTATAACAACAGTTCATCACAGTCAAACTAGTTTTTACAAGAAGTTTCTTTTCAATATATTTTATTTATGGCATCTGTTAACCCTTGAACGGTAACCTTTTTTTTACACCGGTCCTCGGTAACCTGGGGTTGTTTTATACCCCCGGGGGTAACTGCTGTTGTTTGTGAGGTAGGAACGAATTTTTCTAACGATACATTACATCATAGGCCTAGTTTGATAATATTCTTTGTATTTAACACGATTAGGTATTCTATGCAGAGGACTGACGTCATTACGATGACGTCATTGCGTTATTGACATAAAACCAACTGTCGGTTTTGCTAATATTCATGTTATTGAATGTTTTTCTGTTATTATTACGATTACCGTTACTGCTAGCATAACTATTACTACTATAAATTTTCGGGGCATGGCTGCAAGACCCAGGCGGCTCAATTCAGCTCAAGCATTAGTTTCCATTCAGGAATGGATAGACGCGGAACGCCGCGACGATGATGACGAAGAGGCCGCAGACGTTTTGACCAGTGAGTCAGAATTTGACGCCGGTGAGGAAGTTGACAATGTAGAGTTGAACGACGCTACTTCGAGTTCTGCCGAAGATAAAACAACACACGATGAAGAACCAGACGAGTGCATTTCAAAAGACAAGACGCTAAGATGGAGTAGCATTCCACTGCAGCCGCCTAAAGGTCGTCGCGGTAAGCATAACATCGTCCGCGAACGTTGTTCAGTGACAATTGACAAGGCACTACTGGCAGATCCAAGGATGTGCGTCGAACATTTCCTGGATGAGAAGTTCATGACAACTGTTCTCCAACATACAAACGAAGAGTTAGAGCGCCGAAGACAAAAAAGAGCAGATCAACAGCTCGTATGCCATGAAGGTTGAAAACCAATGCATTGAATGTGAACAATTTGTTTGTCAGCAGCATGCTGAAAAGAAGCTAATATGTAAGAGCTGTAGGCCTACAATTGAAGATGTCTTAGCATAAGAGATAATATCACTTGAGCTTTTGTTTGTTATCTAGATGTAAAGATATCATATGTTATTTGTTTGGATGTGGACTAAGCATTTTAGATTCTCCTTTGCAATTAGGTTTTCTTCATAACATCTCGTTTTTTGCCGCCATAATTATTGAAAATATGTTGACAGTATCCCGGGGGGCCCTATGCATAATTTTTTTTCACTTAATTTGAAGGATGGTCAATATTAGAGAAAGTCACCAAAGCGATTGTAAAAATTTCTAATACTTCCTTTAATAGCTGCAGTTACAACAATCTGGGGGTAGAAATTACCCCCAGGTTACCGTTCAAGGGTTAAGCAAATAACATTAGTAAATCTGAATCTGAAGACGTTTCCATGGTTGTTACTTGGAGTCCGCTCAGCAGACCCGCAATAGTTGGACTGCCACACAAACGACTTTTCCACAAATTACTGCAACTACTTTCACATTTAGTGCATTGCTAAACAAATTTTACAACTGAGATAATTAAAATGCAACAGCTAAAAACTGCAATCAAATTATTCTACTCTATTTGATTTATTTCTTTTCTGGGGACTGCACACCTGTATTAAAAGCAGAGTCTTACTCTTGAAAGATGGTTAGATAGACCTCAAATGAAAACTAAGTCACTAACAAACCTTCCACTGGAAGTGAATCCAACTTCTTTCCTTTGAATGAGGTCATTTCCAATGAATCCAGAGCCATAAGTATTCTCCCAACTTTAGTTATCTCAATGGCAGGTGTGTGAAGGCGATATGCGGATTTGTGGATGTCTATGTTATGTCCCAAGTGATTTGACAACCACTCCAGCTCTCCAGGCAGCATCTCGATCAACTGAATAATAAGAATAAGTAAATACGATAAAGTAGTTGATATAAAGAAGTCTTTAAATTCATGCTTGTAAACAAGTATTTTAAATGAATTGGCCTGCTATTACTAATAAACAGTTAAAACAGGAGTTGTTCATACTTCTGAGTTCATTTCTTATTTTGCCTCCACCAAATCATGGCCCTGTCATGTATGTTAGTTAACATTTTCAAAGTTTACTAATTCATGAAAACATTTCATCTCGATATCATTTTTTAACATGTTGTTTGAATGCAAGTATAGATAAACTTCCAGCAAGACAAAAATAAAGCAAGAAATACTGTCTTTTCAAATTTAACACAAAAGAAAGCAGTGAATACCTGAGCCATTGTAGCTACATGTTTTCTCATTCTGGTTGTTGTGAGGAGACGAGGCTGTCGCAGTCCAGCAGAAGCTGCTATTTTCTGTAGAACAGAATAATATCCTATGTGAGTCATTGTCTTAGGAATCGCAAAAAAATACACATTATCTTTTGGAACTTCAACTTCTTCTCTTTTTCGTGCCAAGACTGCCATCGCTTTTGACATATCATCTGTTAGCAAGATTGGAACTGGGCGTGTTCTTTTTCCAGGAACAGAAATCATTTCCATCCTGGAATGAACAAAGCAAACAGAAAACTTCATTTGCAAACATTGAAATAGTTTCTTTACAAACATTTCATGAGCAAGTCTCCAGACTATTAGTACAAAAAGACTTAAGAAACAAATGAGATAGTGCAGATTACTGTAAAAAAAGAAGACATTTATCGATGATGGCTCTTAACAAACACAAACCATGGATCTGAAATTTGGAGTCAGCCCACTAGAAATACACTAACTCAATTCAAGAGGAGATTAAACAGTAATCTGGACCAAGTCAAATTGATACAATGATAATTTGATACATGCCTCATTGATACATGGCTCATTTGATACATGGCTCTTATGTATATAAAAATTGTGAAAGCACTACTGAATAAAAACCGTACGAATGCAATACTCAGAGAAACCTAAAACAATGCATAATTGTTTGTAATCACAAAATCATGAAATCATGTTCTTCTCAGAACACAAGTCAACGATGAAGACCTTCAGATAGGGTAGTGACAATTCCTCGACTTTCATGAAGTATATAATTATTCAGAAAGGAAGTGACCAATTGTACCATAACAGAAATCCGGTAGTGTATCAAGTATATCTGTAACACGCATAATTGTATATATACTCATTGCTATACTCATGCAATACTCATACTGTAATGCATCAAACATTTAGCTGTGCAATTAACAATATTCTCTCATTTTGTATTATGTACCAAATTAGAGAATGCATACTCGTGTATTTAATATGTCAATATATCAACAGTTTGTAGCATTCTGTCAATATGGTGACATGATGAAGAATTTAACCAAGTTAGAGACAATTCCATGAATTTTATGTACTACAGGAAGAGGAACGATGCTACCAACCACTACTGACTGCAATGTAATAGTTAGAACTACACATACTCGTGTATTTAATATGTCAATATATCAACAGTTTGTAGCATTTCTGTCAATATGGTGACATGATGAAGAATTTAACCAAGTTAGAGACAATTCCATGAATTTTATGTGCTACAGGAAGAAGAAAGATGCTACCAACCACAATGTAATAGAGTTAGGCTACCTAGTGTAATTAGAATTCTTCTAACACACATTACTATATATTACTATATATACATGTTGTTTAGGATGGGTAAATGGGTAATCCAGACTTTTAGGTTACAGACCGTTATTACCCAGACCTAAAATAGGTACATGGCTGTTGTAAGGCCGACCTATATAAAATATACGAAGTAATATATGCTAGAATAAACTTGGAATTCTTCTAATCGCTATACTTATATCCAGTGCTTTTTTTTCTAGAAAAAAAGGTTCCGGAACGGAACAATAGGTGCCGGTACGCAACAATTATGGGCGGGCTAAAATCACGAGAAAAACGGGGTTGGGGGTTGGGAGGGGTATCAATAAACACTGAAAACAGTTCAAAACACTTAAATTAAATTAAAATAACTAAATTATTGTTTTAATTATTAAAATAAATAAATTATTTACTTATGTTTGGTTACAAGTTTAACATGTTTAAATGCAGTGAAACATATATAAACGTTCTGAAGCACTACTGGCTGCAATGTTATAGTTAGAACAACACATACTCTCATGCAATATGTAATATGTCAATATATCTATAGTTTGAGGGCATTCTTGTAATATGATGTCAAGATAAAATGTTTTAACCAAGGCAGTGACAACTCCATTAATCTTATGTACTCCTATTGTAACTAGAATTTTTTAAGACACATTAGTATATATATATATATATATATATATAGGCTCTTTAGGATGGGTGAATAGTTAGAAATAGGTAGAAGACCTTATTAAGCCAGACGCATATATACAATCTATGAAGAAGAAAAACGCTAGAATGAATTTTGCCTTAATCTCATTGCAATGCACTAATGCCTGTTTTGTGTAGCAGTCATATGGCCGTGAGGAACATAACTTTCTTTATATTGGTATCAAGGTACCAATTCAAAACTGCGTAGATCTCAAGGATCTAGGATCAGAAAGGAAGTGACCAATTGTAACTTAATAGAAATCCCTAGTGTGACAAGTACACTTGTAACCCATATAATTGTATATACAGACTGTTTAGGATGGGTCAATGGGTAGTCCAGACTTTTAGGTTACTGACTGTTATTACCCAGACCTGAAATAGGTAGATGGCCGTTGTAAGCCCGACCAATATAAAATTTATGAAGCAATATGCTAGAATTAGAACTTAGAATTATTCCCATTGCTACACTATTATATCAACTTAGTGTATCAAATATTTGGCTGTGCAGTTAACAATTTGCAAAATCTCTTATTTATATAATATACTGAATTAGAAATTGGCTGGGTCTCAAGGAACAATGATAATACTAAACTCCTCTATTCTCATCTTATACCATTTACATTATTTACTTATGTTTGGTTACAAGTTTAACATGTTTAAATGCAGTGAAACATATATAAACGTTCTGAAGCACTACTGGCTGCAATGTTATAGTTAGAACAACACATACTCTCATGCAATATGTAATATGTCAATATATCAATAGTTTGAGGGCATTCTTGTAATATGATGTCAAGATAAAATGTTTTAACCAAGGCAGTGACAACTCCATTAATCTTATGTACTCCAAGAAGAGGAAAGAAGCTACCAACCGCAATGTAACAGAATTACCCATTGTAACTAGAATTTTTTAAGACACATTAGTATATATATATATATATATAGGCTCTTTAGGATGGGTGAATGGTTAGTCCAGACATTATAGGTTACAGACCGATATAACCCAGACCTGAAATAGGTAGAAGACCTTATTAAGCCAGACGCATATATACAATCTATGAAGAAGAAAAACGCTAGAATGAATTTTGCCTTAATCTCATTGCAATGCACTAATGCCTGTTTTGTGTAGCAGTCATATGGCCGTGAGGAACATAACTTTCTTTATATTGGTATCAAGGTACCAATTCAAAACTGCGTAGATCTCAAGGATCTAGGATCAGAAAGGAAGTGACCAATTGTAACTTAATAGAAATCCCTAGTGTGACAAGTACACTTGTAACCCATATAATTGTATATACAGACTGTTTAGGATGGGTCAATGGGTAGTCCAGACTTTTAGGTTACTGACTGTTATTACCCAGACCTGAAATAGGTAGATGGCCGTTGTAAGCCCGACCAATATAAAATTTATGAAGCAATATGCTAGAATTAGAACTTAGAATTATTCCCATTGCTACACTATTATATCAACTTAGTGTATCAAATATTTGGCTGTGCAGTTAACAATTTGCAAAATCTCTTATTTATATAATATACTGAATTAGAAATTGGCTGGGTCTCAAGGAACAATGATAATACTAAACTCCTCTATTCTCATCTTATACCATTTACATTATTTACTTATGTTTGGTTACAAGTTTAACATGTTTAAATGCAGCGAAACATATATAAACGTTCTGAAGCACTACTGGCTGCAATGTTATAAGTTAGAACAACACATACTCTCATGCAATATGTAATATGTCAATATATCAATAGTTTGAGGGCATTCTTGTAATATGATGTCAAGATAAAATGTTTTAACCAAGGCAGTGACAACTCCATTAATCTTATGTACTCCAAGAAGAGGAAAGAAGCTACCAACCGCAATGTAACAGAATTACCCATTGTAACTAGAATTTTTTAAGACACATTAGTATATATATATATATAGGCTCTTTAGGATGGGTGAATGGTTAGTCCAGACATTATAGGTTACAGACCGATATAACCCAGACCTGAAATAGGTAGAAGACCTTATTAAGCCAGACGCATATATACAATCTATGAAGAAGAAAAAACGCCAGAATGAATTTTGCCTTAATCTCATTGCAATGCACTAATGCCTGTTTTGTGTAGCAGTCATATGGCCGTGAGGAACATAACTTTCTTTATATTGGTATCAAGGTACCAATTCAAAACTGCGTAGATCTCAAGGTACGCCAAAAATACTAAATTGTTCTAGGTAAGTCTAATACCATCTATAACAAAATATTATAGTTTAACTATTGCAGACAGTGTATTTATAAATGTGTATTTTCGTGTAGAAAAATTGTCCTTAGGATGACTGATGTCAAAACATGTTTGAATTATCAGTATTATTCAAAGTGAAAACTTGGTTAGCAATATCATGCTTTGAAATGTTAATGTTCAAGTTTTTAAAGAACAATCCCACTATCAAACTTTTAATGACTTTAGTAAGACTGCCAATCTGATGCTGTGTGACAACAGGGTTGTATGCCCCACTGAGTCACATGCGTATCTGGTTCTCACAATTCTACATCATTCAGTGTTAACTTTTTCATGAGTGATGCCTTGTCGAATAAGGTGGAGTAATCCTAGGTGTTATCCTAGATAGAGTTATAAATCTCTAAGGTCACCTACCACTGGTGCTACACCTTTCTGACTGCCTACCGGTTTAAAAAGTGACTGTGATAGGCAATGCTCGTAAAACATAGGCAGAAATGGTTGAGATAGGATAAAGCTGACCTTATCTCATACTATCATGCTACAAATGTGTATCTATCTGATATCAGTTACCTTAATATGTGCACAAACTGTGCAGTGGGTTGCACCTGTGAATGTGGTAATGATATAAATGCGTTCAATACAAAATAGTTTAGGAATTGTGTTGGGCTGCACACAAGCACTGCCTCCTGACTTCTGCTCTTTACTCTAAACATTACTGGGATGATCAACTCACTGATCTCAAGCACAAAGTCTATAGCAGTCCATGATGAAACAGTTGGTAGGCCCAGGCAAAGACCAATATATGAAGCCAAAAGATATGCAAAGGCTCAATATAGGTTGCTAGGAGAAACACGCAAGCAGCAGAGGATAAGCACATCTCCAATGACTTGCAAAATTATCTTCTACTGCATTCTGAAAAACACAGGAAAGCAAGTTTAAAATAAACACAAACTTTCTCTGTTGGTGGTGGTGGCTTTACTGAATCCAGTAAACTTGCCAATGCCTTTGCCATCAGTTTTAAAAATGCAAGCTCAACCAATAATGAAAATTAAAACCAAGAACTCAAAATTAATATAAATGGTATAAGATAAACATTGAACAATTTAGTATTATCAATGTTCTTTGAGACCCAGGAATTCTCTAATTCAGTGCATTATATAAAAAGAGAGCTTGCAAATTGTTAACTGCACAGCCAAAAAGTTGATACACTAAATAGATATAAGTGTGTAGCAATGGGAATAATTTCAAGTTTATTCTAGCATACTGCTTCATAAAATTTATATAGGTCGGGCTTACAACGGCCATCTACCTATATCAGGTCTGGGTAATAACAGTCATAAACCTAAAAGTCTGGACTACACATTGACCCATCCTAAACAGCCTGTATATACAATTATATGTGTAAGAAGTATACTTGTTGCACTAGGAATTTCTATTAAGTCACAATTGGTCACTTCCTTTCTGATCCTAGACTTAGTCAAATTCAAGGAATTGTCAGTAACTAACATGAATATCTTTATCTTTGACTTGTGTTGAGAAAAGACTACAAAAAATTAAATATCGCTTTAAGTTTCTCTCAGTATTGCATGTGTCGAGTTTTTATCCCGTAGTACTTTCAGAATTTTTATGTACATAATTTATAACACACCTTTACATGATGCTGTAAGCAACATGAGCTCAAGCAATACCACTGGACATTTTTCAGAACATTAGACAAGCTCTTAAGTGTCTCTCAGTATTGCATGTGTCCAGTTTTTATCCAGTAGTCCTTTCAGAATTTTTATGTACATAATTTATAGCACACCTTTACATGATGCTATAAGCAACATGAGCTCAAGCAATACCACTGGACATTTTTCAGAACATTAGACAAGCTCTTAAGTTTCTCTCAGTATTGCATGTGTCGAGTTTTTATCCCGTAGTACTTTCAGAATTTTTATGTACATAATTTATAACACACCTTTACATGATGCTGTAAGCAACATGAGCTCAAGCAATACCACTGGACATTTTTCAGAACATTAGACAAGCTCTTAAGTGTCTCTCAGTATTGCATGTGTCCAGTTTTTATCCAGTAGTCCTTTCAGAATTTTTATGTACATAATTTATAACACACCTTTACATGATGCTGTAAGCAACTTGAGCTCAAGCAATACCACTGGACATTTTTCAGAACATTAGACAAGCTCTTAAGTGTCTCTCAGTATTGCATGTGTCCAGTTTTTATCCAGTAGTCCTTTCAGAATTTTTATGTACATAATTTATAACACACCTTTACATGATGCTGTAAGCAACATGAGCTCAAGCAATACCACTGGACATTTTTCAGAACATTAGACAAGCTCTTAAGTGTCTCTCAGTATTGCATGTGTCCAGTTTTTATCCAGTAGTCCTTTCAGAATTTTTATGTACATAATTTATAACACACCTTTACATGATGCTGTAAGCAACATGAGCTCAAGCAATACCACTGGACATTTTTCAGAACATTAGACAAGCTCTTAAGTGTCTCTCAGTATTGCATGTGTCCAGTTTTTATCCAGTAGTCCTTTCAGAATTTTTATGTACATAATTTATAACACACCTTTACATGATGCTATAAGCAACATGAGCTCAAGCAATACCACTGGACATTTTTCAGAACATTAGACAAGCTCTTAAGTGTCTCTCAGTATTGCATGTGTCCAGTTTTTATCCAGTAGTCCTTTCAGAATTTTTATGTACATAATTTATAACACACCTTTACATGATGCTATAAGCAACATGAGCTCAAGTAATACCACTGGACATTTTTCAGAATATTAGACAAGCTCAAAGAATTTCATGTCATCAATTTGCTTCGAGTTGAAAACAATTATGATTTTTACACAATACTAAATTAGAGCAAAATCACTGCTTTACAGCCTTGTGAATGCTACTCCAAAAAGAAATATGCTGTTCAGTTAGAGTTTGTCACACAGCATGTCCTTATACAATCGACCAATTGTAACTTAATAGAACTCTCTTGAGTCACATTATAAATGCATGTACAATTGTTAGGCATGGCCATAGTATTTGTAGCAGTGCATACAATTATAATGTGCTACAGTAGCACATTATAATTGCATGCACAATTCATTGCCAACAATATTCCATGCCAAAGTAGGTCGAATTCTTCAGAATACTGATGAAACTGAATTGTCTTAGCTCGTCTAAAACTATTCATTTAGTTCTATATCCTTATAGTTTTATTATAGACTGAGAGTGTATAATTCTGCTGCTGCAGATTATACTATGTGTATTAAGACGCCCTTGTAACGGCATGTACTGTGTTATGGCGCCCTAGTAATGGTCGTTATTAGTATTATTAAGAATCATACAGCTGCGTAGCAGACATTTTTCTATGTGTTTGTCTATAGAAATAGAATTTGTTTCTGCCTTTACTGCTTGCATTGATGTCTCACACTAACTGGCAAGGTCAACTGTATATTCTGCCTCCTCTTTCATCCCTAACATTCTAGATTCATAAGTCTGGCTGAACCCATGCTTTTCTTGCAGGACAGCTTGATATTCAATCATTCAAAGCAGTTATATAGTATCCTTTTAAAATCTAAACTATGACCATGCCCCAGCTACATATAATTATGGTGTGGCATAGGCCTAACACTGCAATATTCCGTTTTGATCTGGGATACCATCGTGTACCGATATAACATATTATATATATATATAAGTAGTAGTAGTTGACTACGAGAGGCGCTATAGAAATATCTGGAATAAAGTAAAAATAAATAAAATATTTATATATGCAGTTACATGTGCAGCATGGCATAAATTAATACTTTCGACTGCGATGTGTTTTAATTTATTATATTGCCGTGTTCAAAGTTTGAAATTTATTCCATATACTGGGAAAAAAATTTGTCTTTGTTTTGGAACCTTACTCTGTTACAATATTGGTGTAAAACGATTAATATAGTTCGAAGCGAGCGTGATCAAAATTCTTTCCGAATGTAAACAACGTATAATTAATGACGTAATGGGAATACCATCGCCATAAATAGAACAGAGCCGTAGGTCGTATCGCGTTTGCGGTTTTCTGCTTAAAAATCGCTAGAAATTCTTATGCAAAACAATCTATCCTGTTTAAAAAAATTAAACTAATTAATTATAATTAATTATAGAAGATATATTATCCGTATCGACGGCTTTTAGTTACCTTTCGAAGATATATCGTACGTCTTGATGAAACATGGAGTCAACAACTTCAGCCAATCAGAGAAGCGGAAATTTTGTCGCCAGATGGCTAAATATACAAAATTGTTGTAACGGAAAGGCCAGACCAGGGCAGAAATTGCGGTCGACGCGGCAGGTATTCCAATGCATTTGGAGCGGTCGGGGCTATTTAAGTGAGGGTCACACTCGACTGGTCTGGATTACCAAAAGTGTGTTTGCATACGTTTCAAGGCTTTTTAAGGCATTTGAGCCCTATTGGGTAACCCAGACCGAAAACGGTCTGGGTTACCCAAATCGGTCTGGTTCGCACGGGTGATATTCCCATCATGTCTGGCTTATCGGTCTGGTATGAGAGTATATATATATATATATATATATATATATATATATATATATATATATATATATATATATATATATATATATATATATGAATGTAGACATACACAGGTGAGTTTGTGTTTCAGTAATTACATGTATAAATATCTATGTCTAAATGCATAAGTGAAAAAACTAATTTTTTACATGTAACAGAAAGTTAATTTTAATATATTCCAATCCCATCCAACCCAACCATTCTAATCAAGTCTTATCCAACCATTATAATATAACCTCATACACTCTTATTCCAATCATTCAAACCTAATTGTAATTAATTAGTAACGTCATTTGCACCGGTGTCCAATGCACAAGGTATCAACCGATGGCACACCAGAACCCAGTTGCAATGAGATCAGTTTAACCCAATCCAGTCTTATGTGTTAGGTTAACTTAGTGCTAACAAGGTCTAGTAAAGTCTAATGACCTAAAGGACGTCGTTTCTGCAATGCATAGTGCGGTCAATCGATGGAAGCGAGAACGCTGTCAAAATCATCGTTTTGGAGAATCTCAGAAGCGAACGGTGTGGATGCGGCGAGTAAAGATGTGGCAAAAAAAACCAAATGCATCTTCAGTTTTTATTTCTAAATGGCATGGAAGAACCAACATAAAGCCCACCAGATCCACTTGGGGCAGGTCTACTTCCATGATGATACGCTGGCAAGAAGATCAGAAGGACGCGGGTTCGATACCCGCTATCCCCACAAGGTAGACTCAGTCTTCCATTCCCTAGATGGCGATAGTATAATAAGCAGTTACTGTAGGACAGATGGGCGCCTGGCAGGCTGCCTCTGAGTTTAATTCGACTCCTGTTTGTTATCGTCTGTTACTCTATATAATGTAATCTTACTGCGTACACAGTTTGAATCAATAAACAAATATGATTACTACTCGAAAGCGAATCGCAACGCTTTGCACCAGAGCTCCGTGCACTACTCTGCTCTTCATTTTCCTTCCTTTCCCTACTTCCTATTCTCCTCCCCTCCCTTTATCCCTCCCATTCTCTTTCCTTCCTTTCCTCATCCTCCCTTAGTTTCCCTTCCTTTTTCTATCTTTCCTTCCCATCTCTAATCTCCCTATCTCTTGACTTCCGTTTCTTCCGCTTTCTTCCCATTCCTTCATTTTCCTTCCTTGCCTTTCCTCCCACTGCTTTCACTCTCCTTTCTTTTCCTTACGCTTCCCTTTTCTTGAATCTTTTCTCTTCCCTTAAACATTCTTTGCTTCCATTCACGTATCCCCCCCCCGATGTCCTTGCCTTACCGTCTCCTTCACCCTCCTTCCTTACACTGGTTTCCTCATGTCAGAGTAACCTGCACTTCCTCCAATACACTCCAATCTCGTCTAATCTTCTTCTAATCATTAATCTAATCCGATTTAATCGAATCCGGAATCGGAAGCTTCTATCGCAATTCGCTAAACATTTGTCGACATTAGTTTTCGAGCGGAGCCTAATCACTATTCATTGGAGAGATCTACGAATAAAAAAAGCATTCACGCCCTCCGTCGCTCTCCCTCTGTCCAGCATCCATCCCTTCCTCCGTCTCTCCTTCCTTCCCCTCCTCCGTCCTTCTCTCCCTTCGTCTCTCCCTGCCGCCCATAAACCCTACAATCAACTTGTTTACAACGATACCCCTAGGACGGGTTGAGCTTCAATCGCCTTCGCAATCTCATTTTAAACCGTGCTCCTTGTGCCATGATCCCTTGCCATCCCTTCCCTTTCACATACCTCCCATGCCCCTCATTCTCCCTCTTTATCTCTGGTCGTTTCCTTTTCCTTTCTCTTCGATTCTTTTCTTCTCTTAGTTTTCCTTTTTCCCGCCGGCTAGTTCACCTTGACTACCCTTTTTCTTTTGCGTTCTTTCCCACGGTTTCTCTTTTTGTCCCGCCTTCCATCTCTTGCCTTTTTTTCCGTTTGCTCCCCCTCTTCCCTTAGTATCCTTCTCCTCTCTTTCATTTCCTCCCCTTTTTCTTGATTTCCATCACTTTTCCTGGATTCTTCTTTCTTCCATTTACTTCTAATTATTTTCTATTTTTCGATTCCTTTCTTTGGAATCCCTCCTCCCTTTGACTTCCTTTGGACTCCTTCTCTGCAAACTCCGTCTATTCTCTTCCCTTTTCTTTTCTCATATTGTACCTTCTCTTGTCTTCCCTTCTCTGCTCTCTGTTCCCTTCTCTTCTCTCCTTGTCTCTCTTCGCTTGACTTCGCTCTCTTTCCATTCCATTCCACTCCCTTTCCTTTTTCCATTCCCTTCCATGTCTCTCCTCTCCATCTCATTTCCTTCTCCTCCGTTCCATTGGCTTCATACTGGAGTTGGAAGCTGCGTGTCTTTCATGGATCCTAATTTGCATATTCGCTTCGTTCTCCGCCAAATCCCTGCGCTGATTATTCGGGGTCTCGTTGCACTGTCCTTCCAACAGCAAGCTCTATCCCCTCCGGCGATCTCTGTCTGTCTCTGTCTCTGTCTGTCTCTGTCTGTCTGTCTCTCACTATATCTCTCACTCTCTCACTTCTTTCTCACTCACTCTGTCTCTCTCTCTCACTCTCTCTCTCTGCACTTCTTTCTCACTCACTCTCTGTCTGTCTCTGTCTGTCTCTGTCTGTAGGTCTGTCTGTCTCTCTCTCGCTCTCTGTTTCTTTCTCTCTCTCTCTCTCTCTCTCTCTCTCTCTCTCTCTCTCTCTCTCTCTCTCTCTCTCTCTCTCTCTCTCTCTCTCTCTCTCCTGTCAATTGCTCACCAGGCGTCGTTTAACTGCCACAGAAGTGTACAGTCGAGCGCTCGTCCACCTAGCGGACGGTCAACGAAGCTAAATCATTCAGGACCTCAGCTCGGAGATTACGCCTGCAAGCCTTCATTACGCCAGCGTAGGCATCGTCGGCCAGTCGGTTGGACACTGAGATAGGAGCTCGGTCGTAAGGGGATTTGGGTTCTCGGGCGATTCCATCTTATCTCCGGGTGAACTGTATTCTGCTCTGCTTGGCACGGTTCTATCCCCTTCAGACAAGTTCCGTCTTATCCTGTCCTGCCCTATGATCCTATAGCCCACTTTTACCCAAATAACTTTGCCTCCAGTTTCACTTGCCTCCATCTGTGTTGCACTTTGTCTTCCCTTTCCGATAGTTTGCTTTGCATTCCAGATATTTCCGAAATTATAACACCTATGCTTACTTATAATTCTCTTCTCTCAACTGTTCTCTTCTCTTACCCGTCCTATCCCAATTGTGTTGTCCTCCTACCCTGTTTTATCCTGCCTTAAATTAATTTGTCCTCGTACCCTCTTTGTCCTGTCCAAACTCAATTTGTCCTCCTAGCCTGTTTTGTCCTGTCCTAGCTTAATTTGTCCTCACAGCCTGGTTTGTCCTGTTCTAACTTGATTTGTCCTCCTACCCTCTTTTGTCCTGTCCTAAATTAATTTGTTCTCGTAACCTATTTTGTCCTGTCCTAACTTAATTTGTCCTCCTATCCTGTTTTGTCCTCTCCTAACTGCCCTACCTTACAATCTTTACAATCTCAGAACCTGTAACTTATAATTATTAACCCATTTACCGCCGCTATTAGAAATAGCCACCGGATTAAGCTGTAACTGATACTAGGTCATCAATATGATGCCAATAAACTTCTGACAGTGCATTTTTATTGGAACTATATGTAGTGTCCTAGTTATAGGACGTTGCGTTTTCGCAACATCGGCGGGAAAGATGTATTTGTTTATTATAATGATGTTCTATTAGTTATCGATTGTGTTCGCGGTCATTTCAATAAAAATGTTTGTGCTTGCTGTAAACTGATTCAAGTTCAATGTCACTTGTTTCCATGGTATTGAGGAAGGCACTTGACGTGCATGCGATACACGTGTAGTACGTGGTTCTGTTGCACAACCGACAACGCAGTCGACGACCATCTTCGTTCTTGGCTATGATGTGCAATGCTGTGCATCATAGGCGTAGACTCTGGGAGGGGAGCCGGGGCATGTGCCCCCAATTATTGGGGTGGACTGTACATTCAATGCAACAAGTGTAGAATGAAGAACCAAATCCCCCTATTTTGGACAAGTGTACGCCAGTGCTGTGCATAGGCCCACAGTGTACTCTGTGTTATCAGGCTAAACACCTCGTCATCCCAAAATTCTAAAATGACTCGCTCTTGCTTATCACCTGTTTGACCAACTGCCACATCTTCTCCTTGTTGACAGGGCTCAGTGTAAATTTTGGTTCTTGGCAGTGCCAATCCTCTTTCGTTGGCTTAGAAGACTTGGGCGGCTTTGAAGGTAGTCGTTGCTTCTTGGCCGGCAAGGGCGTTGAATCCACTGACTCTTCCATCGGCGTGTGAGTATCGGACACGAGATCAGTCTGCCGCCTGGAAGACTTTGAAGATATTCTGGAGCTGTGTCCTTCGAATAAACATGCTGCAGTGGTTCGTCTGATCTTTCCGCAAGCTGCTGCCTGGAAGACTTGTACCTTGCTGACACCCGTGGCTTTCTTCTTGACTTCGAGGTATGCCTAGTGGGCGGTGACCGTTGGTTTGACATTGATGCATCAGTGCAATGGACTTCCACATGCCCGGCAACGTCTTCTGGCATCACATCGGTAGTCATGAGCTCATTTTCGTCAAAATGTTCGCTATCGCTTTGCTAATCAACTTAGGATGGGGGTGGTGATATCATCTTCTTCAAATATCATTGGGACAGCCTCCCTCAGGCAAAAGAACTTCTTCCTCAGCCTCCTCTGAAAAATTCAATGTGCATCTTTCAAAAGTATGCCCAATGAAGAGTGGCAGCACTGAGCACGCCATCATTTTTGAATCACCAAACTGAAATTGTTTTAAGTAATCGTAAACTGACATAAGTTTATCTGAATCACTAGGTGTCAAATTGTGCATATCGTTTTCCGCCGAAGTTGTGAAAACGCAACAATGTGTATATATCGCATTCCGCCGAAGTTGCGAAAACGCAACATCAAAATTTCGGACATTGGGGTATCGGCATATAATGAGACATACTATTAATAAACAAATAATATTAAATACTCACCTAAGTACTTCAAAAAAGACAGGATCGCTTCTGGGAAATATAACGTCTTATGGCAGAAGAAAATTCTTGAACAAAACCACTAAGTTAGACGTCAAAAACAACGAATTTTGCGCAACTCAAAAAAATTGTAGACAACAGCAAAGAATATATTTTTGATACCAGCAGACGTAGTGAACACCCAGGAAGTAAGACAAAAAGAATTTGCGTGAATTTCTCGAGTCTTTATTTTTTTTCAAATTTCCAAACAGTGCGTTGCGTTTTCGCAACGTTGGCGGCAAATGGGTTAATCAATTTGCTCATCAAATAGTACGGCAGCCCCTGAGAAAAATTCTAAACCCACAAAACGAGGAAAAGCCTAAGCGAGAAAAGTCCTCAGTATATTACAATAAAAACGCTGAAAAGATAGAAAATCGGCCAAACACGCGATCTGTGTTAGTTGCTGCGACATGAAGACTGCAGACGGAGTTCTCAACGGATTGCTATCTATACAAGAAATATCGCCCATTTCAAGGCGCCAGCAGATCTCCACCTGCGTCGACCACATGCACGCCCCAGTTTTTCCCGGAATCGGTTGCGCTATTGCCCGTTCAACGAGAGAGGCTGAAGACCCTGTCCCATCTGAACCCTTGACCCCCACATGCCCAACCCAAAACAAGTTTAAATCACTTGTTGTGATTGTAAAAATTATGTTAACGGAATTTGTTTTGATCTAAAGTTTGCTGTGGAGTTTGCACCTGAGATCAAGTGGAAAACCTAGCAGCGCAAATGCCCCAGGTTATAGGCTACAATCGTATATAATATAATGTGCATTTTACATCAGAGAGAGTGCAAGAGATAGATAAGTAGATGATAGATAGATAGATAGATAGATAGATAGATAGATAGATAGATAGATAGATAGATAGATAGATAGATAGATAGATAGATAGATAGATAGATAGATAGATAGATAGATAGATAGATAGATAGATAGATAGATAGATAGATAGATAGATAGATAGATAGATAGATAGATAGACAGACAGACAGACAGACAGACAGACAGACAGACAGATAGACTGACTGACAGACGGAGAAAGAGAGACAGAGAGACAGAGACAGAGAGACAGAGAGACGAACAAAGAGAGACCGAGACAGACTGAGTATTGAATTCACCAACTAAAAATTCTCGTGGCCCCATTGGAATCTCGTGGCCTCCTTCTTCCCAAGTCGCAGAACCCAGCGGGTCTGTCTGCCGTAGGCGGTAATTTGCGGGCATCAGAAATCGAATTTTCTATGTCGCACCTCACACCGGTCGCATCTCCCCCCCTCCGCAATTTGTCTCTTCCGTGTCGACGGCTCTCGTTCTCTGTGTCTGATCCGGGCTTTCGACAAGTGTGGTGCCCGATCGACTGCCCGACGAAAAAGGTTCCACATGGGCCAACTGTACGAAATCTGTTCCAGGCTGAAGACGTTAATAATTTCGTCCACTTTGTTCACAAGCAGCGACGCTTAAGTTTATGTATTCTTTAGATTTGTAATTATCTAGCGCCTCTCGCAGAGAGGCTCAACAAAGGCGCTCATGTCGTAAGATGCTTAGCAATCTATTCAACTCACTGAAAATATGCTTCCTATTTGTTTCTACTGTTAGTAATGGGATGCTTTCAAATTCATCTCAAAATAATATGCAAAAGTTACCGAAATCATAACCGTCTTTTCTTCGGAAACTACGTGACAAATTTTAGCGGCGTCGGGAACGTTTTCATCGATGTACCTCTGTGGTACGACACCGAGCGCCCGCCGACAAAGCCGCGGCCGAGGAATGATGCTGTGGTGGGAGAGAGGGGGCGATGAGAGGAGGCGACGCTGAGCAGGAAGAGTGTGCGAACGAGGCGATGGCGTCGGTCGTGAATTTTCCGGAGGCGCTGCTGCTCCAAGTGGGAGCCAGAGATGAAAGAAGCCGATGCACAGCACGATTATATTAGATGGTGATGAAACGGAGGTTCTACGTCTTGGCCTGCGCTGTGTCTGCCTGCCTATGTGTTTACCTTCCTGTTCTTGTACGTCTCCGTCTCGCTGTCGCTGTTTCTTTGTCTGTGTCGGTGGAGACCTTGAAGGACGGAGGACTAAACGGACTAAACGAAGAGCGAAGTTGTAAAGAAGGAGAAAGGATCGGATGGGAGAGACAAGGAAGAGGGGAAGACAAGAGGAAGAGATGGAGGGAAGAAGGCCAAGGTACAGAGGGTGGAAGACTGCACGACTTCCTCTTTCTCTGTGTGAATCTGTCTGCATAAAAGTGTAATTGATAGCCTATCTGTCTGTCTATCTCTCTGCCTAATCTGTGTGCCTATCTATCCGTCTGTCTGTCTGTCTGTTTGTCTGCATGCGTATATCCTGCCTAATAGGCTGTTTCTGTCTGTCTGTCTGTCTGTCTGTTTGTGTGTATGTCTGTATGTCTGTCTGTCTGTCTGTCTGACTGTCTGTCTGTCTGTGTGTCTGTCTGTCTGTCTGTCTGTCTGTCTGTCTGTCTGCATACCCATCCATCTGCCCGTCTCTCTTTCCGTCCTTTAGCCTGTCTTAAATCATGCTTTTAGTTCCAGTAGACCAAACTCCATCCGTCAGGCTGATGACAAGATGACAAGATGATAGATAGGCTGATGACAATTACTTCCTAAAAGATCGACCGATGAAAATCACAGCGCATGACATCTAGCGTCAAGTGAGGACCATTATATGACGTCACACAAGTGTCATGGTGGCCGATTGGTTAGAATGTTCACCTTGTAACGCGGAGAGTACAGGTTCGAGTCGTCCATGAGACTGTTACTGACATATGTAGGGACCTTGTGCAACAATAACTGCCCCACGCCATCGATGCTTTGTCTTTTTATTAGTGGCGCTAAGTAAAAACAGAATAAGGGCCACCCACGAAGAATCATACATGTAACGTAATCAATAACTCGTATAACGATCTATTATCACTCAATCACAGTCATTGTCTTAACAGCTGTGCCTGGAAATAGCTTACAATAATGTATTCAGAATATTAATATCAATCTTAGTATTCTTATTGTTATTTTTAACAACCACCGCTAAATTACAGCTAGCAACTGCATTACCCGACAAACAGGCAGACAGACAGACAGACAGACACACAGGCAAGCATGCGAAGACACAGACAGACATACAGACAAACTGGGAGACAGACAAATAAGCAGACAGGCAGACAAGATTCTATTGAATCGATAAGCAATTAATCTGGCAATGAACGACAGAAGGAGAAAATGGAAGAGCGGAGAAGTAAAGAGAGAAGGAAGAACGGGAGCTGGAAATGAAGGATCTACTACAGGAAATGAATCCAAGGAGGAAGATGCCTTAAGGGAAGGAGGAAATAGACGGACTAAACGAAAGGTGAAGTTGTAAGGAAGGAGCAAGGATCGGATGGGAGAGGGAAGGAAGAGGGCGTGACAAGAGAGAGAGAGATGCGCGGACAGATGGAGGGAAGAAGGCCAAGGTACAGAGGGTGGCAGTGGCAGAAAGAGAGACAGAGACAGGGATGGAGAGTTGGGAGATGTGGAAGAACAGAGTGATGGTGAAGGAAGCAGACAGTGGGATGGAACATAGGAAGGAGGCTGGCTGGAAGATAGACAGATACAGGCAGATGGACAGATAAAGGCAGACAGACAGACAGACAGATACAGGCAGATAGACAGACACAGGCAGATAGACAGATATAGGCAGATAGACAGATACAGGCAGATAGACAGATACAGGCAGATAGACAGATACAGGCAGATAGACAGATACAGGCAGATAGACAGATATAGGCAGATAGACAGATACAGGCAGATAGACAGATACAGGCAGATAGACAGATATAGGCAGATAGACAGATACAGGCAGATAGACAGATACAGGCAGATAGACAGATACAGGCAGATAGACAGATATAGGCAGATAGACAGATACAGGCAGATAGACAGATACAGGTATATGGACAGATAAAGGCAGGCAGAGATACAGATGAATAGGAAAAGAAGGGGCATGGATGAAGAAGGAAAGACAGAACTTGAGGAAAGGAAGAAAGGAAAGAGGCTCTGTGACGAGAAACGAGAAAGAACGGAAGGAACAGAAGAGGAAGGTAGGAAAGATGGAGCGAAAGAGTGTGAGAGAGAGAGAGTGTGTGTGTGTTTGTTTGTGTGTGTTTGTTTGTGTGTGTGTGTGTGTATGTGTGTGTGTGTGTGTGTGTGTGTGTGTGTGTGTGTGTGTGTGTGTGTGTGTGTGTGTGTGTGTGTGTGTGTGTGTGTGTGTGTGTGTGTGTGTGTGTGTGTGTGTGTGTGTGTGTGTGTGTGTGTGTGTGTGTGTGTGTGTGTGTGTGTGTGTGTGTGTGAAAGAGAGAGAGAGAGAGTGAGAGAGAAGAGAGAGAGAGAGAGAGGGTGTGAAAGAGAGAGAAAGTGAGAGAGAGACAGAGACAGAGAGAGAGACAGAGAGAGAGACAGAGAGAGAGACAGAGAGAGAGACGAACGTCAGAACAATTAAGAGACAGACAAACCGATAGACATATGCACAGTCATGATGGCACAGTTAGACACACATACAGACAGATTGCCTGAGACAGAGCTAGACAAACAGATTGACAGACACACAGACAAACACACAGACAGACAGACAGAGAAGTAGGAAAAGAGCGATGACAGAAAGAGGGACAATTGAGGACAGGCGATAGACAGGTAGACAAACAGATAGGCAGGGAGATACAGACAAGCAGACACAGACAGACAGATAAACTGAGACAGAGCTAAGCAGGCACGCATAATACAGATAGATGGACTGACGAGGGGCCGGAAGAGGGACGGACAGAGGGGGCGAAGGGACGGACAGAGGGAAGGGCGAAGGGAGAGAGGGAGGCGATGGATGGTTGTGTCGTGTAGCGATTAATCAGACGATGCTGTTATTGGCTGAATTCGAAAGATCGATTGCTCGTTAGTCGACATAAGTTGGTCAGATGGTCTGAGATGGACAACACCCTGAATCCATAAGTCGTCCGGGTTTAATCCTCCTCCTCCTCATCCTTGTCCTCACCGCATCCTCCTCATGTTCTCCTCCTACCTCCTATTCTATCCTCTTTTTCTTCCTCCTCTTTCCTCAACCTGCCTGTCCTCCTCTTCCTGCTTCTGCTCCTCCATTTACTCAATTCCTCTTATACCTATCATTCATCCTCTTCCTCATCTTCTGCCTCATCCTCCTTTCAGCTGTCTTCCTCTTTAGCTCCCTCTTATTCCTTATCTGTCTTTTCTCCTCCTCTTCTTTATCATCTTCCTCTTGATTCCACCTTCTCATCCTCTTCCTTCTCCTAAAGATTCAACGACAGATAGAATGATTGACTGACTGACCGAATGACTGACTGACTGAGAGAATGACTGACTGACTGACAGAATGATTGATTGACTGACTGACAGAATGATTGACTAACTGACAGAATGATTGACTGACATACAGAATGATTGACTGACTAACTGAATGATTGACTGACTGACAGAATGATTGACTGACTGACCGAATGATTGACTGACTGACAGAATGATTGACTGACTGACAGAATGATTGACTGACTGACGTACAGACTGACTGACAGAATGGCAGACTGACTGATAAATAAACAGATTAATTACACATACATAGGCTTACATACACATGCGGAAAGACACACAGATAGATAGGATCTGATGCACCCTATTCCTAAGCCTCTGCATGAGAGGGGGAGAATCCCTTTCGCCGAAGCCATACATAATGGTAGGCATTCGTTGCTTCTAAGCGAATCATCCAATTAGTCCAGAAACCTAGGAGAGTTTCTCTGTCCAGTAGCCACTCCTTCCTTTCTAATTCGATTAGTGGCATATTTTTTATTTCGGAGAAAACCTTTGAAGGTCACCTTCTAAGGTGTTTAGTTGTTTCTCGTGTAAATCTGGGCTTTAAATGCTTTGGTTTCATTTGAAGTATGAAACGGTGAATTTCCAAATGGACTGTAAGTCATTAAAGCTATAATATTAGATGTAGTGGAGAACTGAAAGAAATTAATTCCATTCAAGTGTCTGCAATTGTTATTTAGAATAATTTACACACTCGACTGGGCTAAATTAAAATGGGTTAAAATACCTGGATCAGATTATATAGATATACACTGTAAAAAGAAGTTCGACTGTTAACTAGATTACAATAGATTATTATTAGATAAGATAACATAAATTTACACGGATAAGACAAAATTCTGATTCATTTAAGAAGTCACGCTGGATGATTTAGTCTGCGTTAGAACAGATAGCATTTGTATAGAATGAGATTAGATTAGATTAGATCGTGAATATTTTTAATCCATCAGTCTACTTCACTACACCAACCACAGTGCAGAAACAGCTCTTCACAGTATACCACATGCACAATCTTTACACTGGCTTCCTGTTCAGAAAAGGGTCTCTTTCAAAGTTGGGCTCATAGTTGTTAACACATTGATCTTTGGTCAACAACAATACCTAAATCAGTCCTTATTCCCCAGACTTATAATACCATTATTCAACGAGGTCATCTGATTCTCTTTTGATGTCAAGTCCAAAGCGCCTCTGACCTGATTCTCTTGAAATGGCGTCATAATTACCATAACAAAGAATAAAACAGGTGTGGGCAAACTGCGGCCTGCAGGCCAAATCCGGCCCGCATATACTCTTTATCCGGCCCGCACAATTCTTTAGAAAATTTAAAAGAAAATCACAAAACTCAGACCATGAGAAATTATCATCGCTTTAGTTACGTGGCACTGCTCTCTTACTTACTATTCCGGTCTCGTCTTTCATAATAACTCCATATATTAACCCTGTCAAAGCATATATAATTTTAAATAAATAAATCTTAAATAAGTAAACCTTTTCCATGTTAGTAGTTATTAAAAGCGTTACTGGCCCTCCGAATTATTTGGCGTTTCATGTGGCCCAATCTGCAAAAAGTTTGCCCACCTCTGGTATGGAACGTCCTTGCTGTTACAATCTCCCACTGGCATAGCCTCTAAGACTGTTGATGTGGGCGCAGCACATAGATCAGTGTGGGAAAATTCCAATCTGCTTCCGACTGTCCTAGACACAAAGCAGCACTCTATTACGCCAAGCCTGGGGCAGCCATGGGTAAAAATTGTTAGCGACGTCATTTTCTTAGCCTCGGCATATGTGGGCGGGTGGCCGTTCCTCTCCCTCGCCGTCTCATCCTCCCACCGACAGTGCACGGTTAGTGTAGGCTACTCATCATAGCTGAGCAGTGATGGGCATTAAACTATTTTTTTTAGTTAAACTAAAACTATTTTCCAACTAAAAAAAATTAGTTTAACTAAAGTTGGCAACTGATTTTGGAAAGTAGTTAACTAAACTAAAAAAAGTAGTTAAACTTTTTCCCACTTTTCCCCAACTTTTTACGACAAACATTTTCACAATAAAGACGTTAAGTGAACTGTAATAATGCAAAGCGTCAATGACAATTTCACCTTCAAACTATGCAATGTGCACTGTTCTGGCATACAGTTACATGTGTAGGCTACTGTAAGTAGTGTATGAATTTGAAAACACAGGCTGTTAATGCTAAAACCATGCAGTGTTAAAATGTGTTTTTGCTGACAGAGTTCAATGTTCACTGTGGAAAAATAGTTGCATATTGCTGATTTTTTTAGTTAAACTTTTAGTTAGCAGCTAATTTTTTTAGTTAAACTATGATTTTAACTAAATTATTTTTTTAGTTAAACTTCTTCCTTAACTAAATTTTTTTTAGTTAAACTAAAAGTTAGCAACTTTTTAGTTAACTATTGCCCATCACTGTAGCTGAGTTGGCTAGGGGGCGCAGGTGGAGCAGAAATCTCCAAACAAATTTGAACCCCAACCTCTCGGTTGACAGTCCAGCATGTTAACCACTAGACAATGGCAACCCTTAGACATGACTCGGAAACAAATGTCTACTGCGGTCCACCTGGTCTCACTGGATGTCATTATTCGGTCTCCGTGGTGTCATGGTCACTGGAAAAACTGGAAAATATGGCGACGGATGGAACTTAACGGATCTCGAAGGGATCTCAACTCTTACCGACCGTCCTGTTTACCAATGCAAGCAGACCATCTGCGTCTTACACGTTGTGTGAATCAAGGATGACAGACAGACAGACGGACGAACGGACAGACAGACAGACAGACAGACAGACGGACACACGGACAGACAGACGCACAGACAGACAGAAAGACATACAGACAGGCGGACGGATGGATGGATAGACAGACAAAAATCGAAAACAGAGAGGGGAACGTAGATAGGTACATGGAGACAGAGAGACAAAGGCGGTGGTAGACAAATAGAGAAAGAAAGTGACGAAAAAAGCAGAAGGACAGGCAATCAGAGATACAAAGATACACATACCAAGCTATAGAGGGAGACAGAAAATACAGAGAGAAACCGAACCAGAGACAAAGATGCAGTCAGAAACATAAGGTGTGAGAGATAAACAGAGGGAGAGACAGCGGGAGAAAGAAAGGCACAACTACACACCCAAGCAGAGATCGACAGAAACTGAGAAAGAGATAGATAGAGAGAGACAGAGACAGAGAGAGACAGAGAGAGAGACAGAGAGAGAGACAGAGACAGAGACAGAGACAGGCAGACAGACAGAGACAGACTGACAGAGAAACAGAGAGACAGAGAAACAGAGAGACAGAGAGAGACAGAGACAGAGAGACAGAGACAGACAGACAGACAGAGACACAGACACAGACAGACAGACAGACAGAGAATAGAGAGAGACTGATTACACCACATACGCAAACCTGACTGGAATAACCGAAAACTGGGTCAAGTATTCAACGTAACCGTATTTGGTCAGCTTTAAATATAAGAATTGGTTGCCATGGCTTTTAGTCCCAGTTTCGGTCCAGGATGCATTTCGCTAAATATGACCCAGTTTCCTGCTCTTTGAGTTGGGCACGTAATCTTTCTCAGACAATTTCAGAAATAAAAGCTAATCAGAAAAAGTCACAGGAAGATGTCGCCCGACACTGAAAACTACCGATTATCATGCATGCACAATTGCACATACAGATACACACACACACACACACACACACACACACACACACACACACACACACACACACACACACACACACACACACACACACACACACACACACACACACACACACACACACACACACACACACACACACACACACACACACACACACACACACACACACACACACACACACACACACACACACACACACACACACACACACACACATATATATATATATATATAATATATATGTACACACTGGCAGACCGACAGACAGATGTAGACGGACGGAGAAGACAGAGAGAGAGAGAGAGAGAGAGAGAGAGAGAGAGAGAGAGAGAGAGAGAGAGAGAGAGAGAGAGAGAGAGAGAGAGAGAGAGAGAGAGAGAGAGAGAGAGAGAGAGAGAGAGAGAGAGAGAGAGAGAGAGAGAGAGAGAGAGAGAGAGAGAGCACATGCAAGCAGAGAGACATTCAGACAGACAGACAGACAGACAGACAGACATGCATTTACACATAATACAGATTTTTATGTTTTCTTGAGAAGGTGCTATATAAATAAGCACTTACAATTACAGGCAGATATAATATATGCAGACAAAAATGAAAGAAAGACGTAGACATACAATAACACACACACACCCGCAAATGAGCAGACAGATAGACAGACAAGCAGACAAACAGACAGACAGAGAGACAGAGACAATCTAACGCAACCCCGAAACATACTCCAACTGACGACCCTTTTGGTCGCTACACGTCGCTACAATGCAGCAAATTATCCGTCTATTGGACCACTTCCGGTCTCTGTGAGCGCCGCCTGGCGACCATAAATTGCGCGCCTTTTGTTGTCGTCTGCTCCGTCACCAGCAGACGATCGGAATAGAAGGGGCGCCAATTACAGTCCTCTCCACAAATGGGGTCATTAAGGGCCACTCCTTCCTCAAAATGTGGGCATTAAGAGTCACTCCGCCCCCAAATGAGGTTACCCTCCACATAAATTGGGTTTCTAAGTATAAGCCATCGCCATAAAGAGGTTACCTTTCCAACGAGTGGGTAATTAAGGTTTACCTTCCCTATGGCGCCATTAGTAGTTACCCCGTCCCACAATAAGACATCAACAAAATTTACCCATCCAGCGAATGGGGCCATGAAGAGTAATTTGTTCCCATAAATGTGAACAAGAGTCATTACTCCCCACAAATGGGGTTATAATTAGTTATCACTGCTCCGCAAATGAGGCTATTAATTACATCTACCCCACAAATACAGCTATTAAGGGTTACCCATCACAAAAAACAAGGCCATTAATTACCACTATTTCCCAAAACGCGACCATCGCAGACTATCTCCACCATAGGCGTAATTTGTGGGGAGGGCACGATGGGTACCGTACCCCCACTTTCTGAACTGGGGGACCGTACCCCCACTTTTTAACAATGCCAATCAGTATTTCATTATTGTGCCTTCCCAGAGATCGCAGTCTCCGCCTTGCTTCGTGTATGTAGGAAATTGATGCCCCACTTCTTAGACCAAAGTTACGCCCATGGTCCCCACCATGTTGCAATTCCTCGGGTGTCGCCACCTATCGAATGCACGACTAACGACGCATACCATCCTGTGTGTATGTACGATTGTCCATATATACCACAATGTCTACTCGGAGTACGTACGTACATGTATCAAAGACGATTATAACACTGTTTAGTGACCTCAGGAAAACTCGCTAGATGCTCCACATTCGACACTTTTATTGTCCTCAACACATTCGCTAGGTGGCGAATACGTTCCCCACTCATTTACCCCGACACGTAAACGAACATAATTGTAACACCTTTTCTTAGCCATAGCGCTACTCGAAGCTAAACTCAGGCACCAGCTTATTCATGAGCGCCGTGTCCTATCAGAGGGGTTGTCCATAGAAACCAAGTGAAGGTCTAAGCAGATTCTGTCTTAAACGAGAAAGATTTGAAGGCGGATACTCACATAGGTCCTACACTTGCACACACATAATATACACTAAAACACGCGCACATATATGTACATACATACATACATACATACATACATACACACACACACACACACACACACACACACACACACACACACACACACACGTACTTTCCTGATTCCAGAAACACTATAGTGTAAACTGTAAAGCATGAGTGGACTAAACAACCACGATTGTGGAGGGTCACGCTTTCACGGATGGATTATGGAATGGTCGCGGATCTTCTTGATTTGATCCAGAAGGCTTAGGGTATGTAATTGTAATCTCCAATTTTCTAAAGTGATACTTCAAAGCTAAGCGCACCAGCTAATTCGCAAACGCTGCGTCATATCAGAGGGGATGTCCATATAAGTGAAGATCCAAGTCTGGTAACCAGAAGCCCGTAGAGGAGGAGGCCGGGAGATGCTAAGGACTATAGGGAGATTGAAAAATAGACGAGTAGTAGAAGACATTATTGGAGATACGAGACTTTAATTTTTTAAGTGTAACGTAGGTTTTTGTGTAGTTCGAAGTGTCGTGTAGCATAACACTATAGCATATTACACCATGGTATACAACAGCCCGGAATACCAGCGTTAGGTAAAGTACAACAATCCCTCAGCTATTTCACGGGACTTACAAACTTATAAATAATCAATGACGCGTTCCTGACGTTGAAAGATGTCATAATGCTAACACCAGAATTTACTAAGCTAATATTATCACAGCAAGTCGTCTAATCTTATTTTAACTAACATAATCTACATTGCATTCTATGATTTCTGTGGCGCCTTCAAAATAATCCAAAAGACATAAATCGCTGCCAGATTTCAGTGAAATCATATATAAAGAAGTCAAGCAACGGTAAATATTAGCAACATGAACAACACTTGTCCAGCTCATCTTTGAATAAGTATATTATATATAGTGCCTAATGTAACAGTATATATATATGTTAGGCCTATATATATATATATATATATATATATATATATATATATATAAGACCTTATATAAAGCAGCTATATAAAAGGCCCTATATATAGGGCATGTATATATAGCTGTTTTATATATATATATAGATATATATATATATATATATAATATTTATCTTCTTATAAGCGTACACGAAATTGCGCGAAAATCTAATAAAACTATAGACCCTTATCTTCGTTAATAAAGGATTTATAACATAGGTTTTATAAGAATACAGCTTGCAAACAGTTCATTTTGAGCATGACCAAGACAGCATAATCAGAAAGACACCTTTTTAAACTTTCCACGAACAGCTTTCTAAACTAAAAAAAGCGGAGTACTTACCTCGTACGTTGAGTCCAAAGACTGTGAACGTCATGACATCAGAAATATGGACGGGAATCTGTGGGGTGGATTCCACGAGTCCACGTGCGTGGATAGGCTTACCACTAGGGACTCCTATAATTTCTGTGCTTTGTTTTGCTTGTTTATGACATATATCTGCTCCTAATGACATTCACCATCATACGGAGCGCTTTTGCGGGGTAATTGAAAGGCGCTATAATAAGTATCAGGATACATACACAGGACTACGTACACACATGATAATGGGACCCTAGGAGTGTCCGGGTTAGACTAGAATAAAATGATGCAAGAATATATCGGACAAAAATCGGAATAACCCAATCAGTGAATGGCGAAGGTCAAATACTAGACAAACAAAGGTGGAGCAATGGATCATAGAATAACTAACTTGGTTTCGTCCAAGAAAACGACATCGAGAATTCTAATGACGTATTCTAGGTTTCTGACGAGGTACTCTTTTCCCGGTTCTTCGTTCTGTAGCTTTCCAAGAAGGTTTTTTAATCTATTAAATATGTAAAAAATTTCACCTAAATAATTTGCACAACATACCTAATAATAAAAATATAAGAACCCATAGTTCTTATAGTCATTATTATAGCAATTATTCAAATATGTAAAAGAGTTAACTAGAGTTAGCCTATTGAAGACATAATAAAGCTACATTGTAAGAAATTTAAATCATCATGAAAATCTATTTAATATCTTAAAAATAACTAATACACTACTAAAACATTTATCAAAATATAATTTAAGTAATTTAGCTAAATTAGTAAGTCTAGGCCCTAGGGGTTTGCCTCCCGATGGTGGTTCAGTTCAGAGATTTGAATCTCAGGCTAGCACGGTCCCAACACGGGGACCTTAAATGGTGTGACACATACTCAAACGGGCAGCGGTGCACGGTGAATGGTCTCACCATATCAATTCATTGAAAATTAGCAGGGTCGAGGCCATATACGGTCGCTATAGAAACACCTCTACACTTACATTTACATTTACAAAGACCACTATATATAATTCTATTATGTATGTTTATGTATATATGGGGGCGAGGGAGTGTCTGCATGTTTTTGTGCGTTTCTGCGCGCGCGCGTGTGTGTGGTGTGTGTGTGTGTGTGTGTGTGTGTGTGTGTGTGGGTGTGTGTGTGTGTGTGTGTGTGTGTGTGTGTGTGTGTGTGTGTGTGTGTGTGTGTGTGTGTGTGTGTGTGTGTGTGTGTGTGTGTGTGTGTGTGTGTGTGTGTGTGTGTGTGTGTGTGTGTGTGTGTGTGTGTGTGTAGGTGTACGTGTGTGTGTGTACGTGTGTGTGTACGTGTGTGTGTACGTGTGTGTGTACGTGTGTGTGTACGTGTGTGTGTACGTGTGTGTGTACGTGTGTCTGTGTGTATATGTGCGTGTACTTACCTCACTGAGCAGATCTGTGAAGCCTCGAATGGGTCCGTCATCTTATCTGCTTCGAGGTCCAGAGTATTACCCGTCGTAGTGTTATCCGGCTCCGGAAAGACCGGATCGTCGCCGGAGCCCACACAGCATTCCGAGCCACTCCTCGAGTTCCTCTGGGCCGTGACGGTGGTTGATCTTCGACCACAAGACGAACCAACGCCACCGAAAGAGTTCTTCGAAGGACCGTCACAGATCCAGTTCCTGCATTTCACGTTAAAGCACATCATCATCATCATCATCATCATCATCATCATCATCATCATCATCATCATCATCATCATCATCATCATCATCATCATCATCATCATCATCATCATCATCATCATCATCACCACCACCACCACCACCACCACCAGCATCATCATCATCATCATCATCATCATCATCATCATCATCATCATCATATCATCATCATCATCATCATCATCATCATTATCATCATCATCATCATCATCATTAAATGGAGATCACAAAGTGCAAGTTATTGTTAATAATACAAACGAACAGAAACGTCATGAAAGTAGTGAACATTTGCATGTTACGCTCCTCTCATTGACCGCTTCCAACTAATGAATATTGACGACTAATGACGTTACTGTTTACAAAATAGCGATATTTCAACGTTCAGTTAGTTTAACATTTAATTCAACGTAAATTTAAATATATCGCGAACGGCTGCTCTTTTAAACTAACGGCTTCAAATGGACTTAAACTAATTTATTTAGGTGACGAAAACGGGCTTAAACTAATTCACTGAATTGGCGAAAACAGGCTTAAGCTAATTTACTTAGGTGGCGAATAGGCTTAAACGAACGATGTTAACGGGTTTTAAGCGGGCGAAATTTCAAAAAATTTTAAACTAGGAAGGTCAAAATAAATTTCCCGCACATGGGAAAATTAATTTTCATATTCTTTTTAAACCGTCTTAGGACGGGCAATAATCTAGTATTATAACTACATTCACACTTTGCGACCCCGTTTACATAACCGAATCATCCCACCTGCTGATAATCTAGCTCGTAAAACTTTTATAATTAGGATGATCTATGCTTGATAAAACTTTCATGTACAGTGTTGTACACCAAAGTGCGGTTAGCAGTTGGTTCAATAAAGGATATACTTACTTACTTACTTACTTACTTACCACAAAGGTGATAACGCATAATTTATTAACTACATGCGCCAGGTCAATCATACATGTGTTCGACGACAACAAAATTTAATTAAAGTATTTAAGTGCTAATAATTGTAATTGTGATTGTAATCTAGCTATATAAGCCCCACTCAACGATTCACATGTGCTCCTAATCCAAGTCAGTGCTATCGCTTAGAAATAAATGGAGAAGAGATCTTAAACGCAAAACTTAATAAAAAAAATAGTAAAGGTATTGAAATTCTGTGTCCTTTTCTCATAATTCCAATTAATTTACACATCTGTTTAATACTGGAAACTCTGCCTATATTTATGCAAATTGCGTTTAACACCGCCACTGTCCGAAATCTGGTAGTGTCAGTCCAAAGCCTTGATAAAGCAGGTATCGACGCTAATCATCTGTGTAATGATAGGTGTCGTTAAACCGAAAGTACCACTAAGAAGTTTTAACTCCACCACTGCCCTTACTCAGATAGTGCCAGCCTCAAGCCCGGATAAAGGAGGAGGGCGACCCTAATCTCTATTATGACATAGCGTCGTTAAACGGTAAGTTACCACCCCCTCAAGGCTTTAGGCTTGTCCTCCTGCCAGTTTCGCAAGCGCCTGAAAACATTTCTCTTTCTCAGTGAAGACACTGACCCGGGTCGGGAGCGCCTCTGATTATGAGAGAGCGCTATATAAATTCTCGATTACAATTACAATTACAATTACAATACGTTTGTAAACCGACGACTGCCGTTAGCAGGTGGCGCTAGTCCATATAAAGAAGCTAAACATTTTCGTTATTACAAAGCGTCATGTAAAACAGAAACTAAATACCAAACTTTTTGGTGCAATCTGGCGATGTTACCTGGCTTCAGAAGCTGTCAAAGTCAGAAGAAGTCCTTAACCATGTGATGCTGTTAAAAAATATACCGGTTTGCTAACACACCTTTAAATAGGTGTCTTCCGATTTTATAAGAGTACATAACTGTCAATTTCCTTAATAATTGCTTGATCGACAATTTGTATTTGTCTCTTCGCTAGACTTATTACGCCATATAATAGGCCTAGGGACGGTGAGAACTATTCGGAGTAATTTCTTCTGACTTCAATGTCACAAATCGATGCTACCACCTGTTCAACATTACTTTGTATTTGAGCGACTTTATAATTATAGCGGGACTCACATGCTTCCTTTTGAGTTTTCCTTTGACGCCTATTGATGTGAACACAGTGAACTTAATTGTGTGGAAACTTTGTAAGCTTTTGGTGATCAATAAAGTGATTACTACTGCTACTCTCTCTTTGTCGCCCGCTTTCTCTCCTTTTCTCTCTCTCTCTCTCTCTCTCTCTCTCTCTCTGTCTCTCTCTCTCTCTCTCTCTCTCTCTCTGTCTCTCTCTCTCTCTCTCTCTCTCTCTCTCTCTCTCTCTCTCTCTCTCTCTCTCTCTCTCTCTCTCTCTCTGCACCCGCTATTTCTCCTCAAAAACCTGCCAAATATCGCCGCCTTAAACCATGCACCTGCCAGACATGAAACAAACGATGGGTGACGAAATTTTATGGAAGAAACTCTCATAAAATGAACTGAAATACAATTACTATCTTGAAAAACCTCAACTTACTAAATTCGATTTAAGGCAGGGGTGGGCAACATACGGCCCGCGGGCCGGATCCGGCCCCCGGGGACCTTTGGACCGGCCCTTGACATGATTTTTAAATAAGCATTGTACCTGGCACTTGGGAACCTTTTATCCGGCCTTACATGAATGTCTGGATTTCTGTACGTAAGCCGACATTAATAGTTTCAGTTCAACGACACTGTGTGATAGAAAAGATAATTAGCGTCACCCTTCTCCCTTATCCAGACTTGGACTGGCATCGCCAGAGTATGAGCAGTGTCGGAGTTAGACCGACATTAAGGCATAATATGTTTCTTATTTATTAACACTTGCCTTTATTCCCGAGGAATTTCGCACTGGGAGCGCCTCTGATTTGTAGGCACTGGGTAGAGGCGCTTTATAACTTTTGAAATCCAATACAATACAACACAATACAATACAATCCGGCCTCTAGTCTAGTCAATTAGTTTGCAACTCAGTCAGCATGAAACAAGACCACAGAGTGGGTAAGTTCGCGACTTATATTTGTGAACAGTTCTTCTCAAAGATGCATAAACTAACAAAACGCAAAAACAGATGCAGACTAACAGATGACAACCTTCCCAATGAACCTTGAATTGCCACTTCTAACATTAAAGCAAAGATTCTGGATTTGTTCCGTGAAAAGAAGTGTTCGATCTCACATTAGTAATTAAATATAGCACACCAAGCAAATGGATACATTGTACAGACTAACAGTTTTATATATTTACAAAAATGAAAAAAACTTATATTTTTTTATTATAGTGTAGTACTGTAGGTATTAGGATAATTATGTTTTCATCATAAAATTATCTTATTTACTTTAAACTTTAAGTTTAACCGAAAAGGTAATTCCGCAATAGGCCTATTTAGTTTAAATAAAATTAATATTGTCTCATTTTCTGGGGCAAATAAATCTGCAAAAATTAGCCCACGATTGGCATACGGCCCCTGAGCTGCCCTTAAAATCTTAGGGCGGCCCTCTGTTCAAAGAAGTTGCCCATGCCTGATTTAAGGCCTATGAACACTTGTATTACGCCAAATAGGCAGAATCAACAACCAAAATCATAATAAAACAATCTATATATATACATATTTTCTTTATATGTAAATTTGTCCGTCGTAGGACGCTACGTCACAAACGGCTTCTGTTCTATTGTGAAACCGTTTGTGACGTCAGTACTGCCGTCTTGACGACGGCGGTCTTGACGACACTCTTGACGACGGCGATCTGAGCATTTTAACCAACTATACATAATTTATAGACCTATCATTTGACGTCATAATATAACGGGCTAATACTCGGGCTAAGAACGATATACACTGCCGTCATAATTATGACGGGCAAATACACTAGTTAAGAAAAAAAATACATAGCATTAACTAGAGACAATAACATAACAACTCACTGTACATATGACATCAAACTGGCTATAATGCTGAGTAATCAGTTGAGCTCACATTAAGCCTGAAAACTAAAACAAGGCAATTATGCTATTACGTCATACGAACGGTGAGAACCGTTTAAACATATTCTGTTGATGTCAACGGCCTTTGTTGCCATAAAGTAAGTAGGTATATTCTTTATTAAACCAGCTGCCAAACAGCACTCTGGTGAACAACGTCTGTTAAATAGATCTTCTAAAGTTAATAAACAAACATACATTGGTATATATATATACATAGCATTAACCATAATATGTATATGTGTATATATATATATATATATATATATATATATATATATATATATATATTACTATATAGCATAGGTCCAGTTGGTTAGTAAGTACACAGCATTCTGACAATAAAGGTTTTTCTCATGCTGTTGTCGGCTTGCGGTAAAGATGTCGTTAAACTCTGGATCCACATAAAGTCGACTTTAATTTGGACGCTGTAAATTTCTCGTTTTCATTTTATTGTATAAAATAACATTTTCGAATTGTCGTCAACGCCCTTTAATGTCACAAGACGACGTTAAACCTTGGAATGAGAAAATATAATAAAGTAGACTTAAATCCCCCACAACCCGTACTCTCGCAGCGTCAGTCTCGAGCCTGGAGAAAGGGGGAGGGCGATGTTAACGGCCTTTTATGCCATAAGATGTCGTTAAACACCTGAAACTACTACTACTACTAAGGTCGAGTTTTAAACGAAAATGTCCTCTAATTGCCGCAGAGGGCCACAATGGTTGTGTGTCTACCATCAAAATCAGCTTCATTACCCCACATATATATAGTTGTGATGTTTGACCGTTATAAGGCTACATCATTATCAGAATTTACTTTGCATCGTGTAGGTAAATAACGGTCCTTTATTACCTGATGCCATCTTCAACATAAGCCAGTAGTTACAATTACAAGTACCAGTTCATAGGTTTACCGACGACGTACTGCTTCAAGGGCCGTTGAAGTCAATGCCCATTGTCTTTTAGGTTTCACTATTGTCTACTGTTAAATCGCTTGGGTGGTTTTCGTTCTGATATTTTCCTGTAGGCCCTATGTATATGTTCGGCGTTTTCTTATACAGTCTCATATGCATTCCTCAAATGTCATATTTGCATTTCTTGTTCCTCCGATCTTGGAATTATTATCATCCTTTATTTATTCCTTGCGAGTCTCAACTCCCCGCTGGCCAGGCTGCGTTGTCAGCAGCACGAAAGACGCTGATCTTGTTTATTTCTAGATGCTGTCTTTCCTAGTTTCCTCCCGTGTGTTCTTCTCTATTTCGTGGTCCACAATCTCTGAACATGATGCTATCTGTCAACTTTCAATGGGAATCCTTGGTTGGATTTCGCGTGCGTGGGCCCGCCACTGGTGATTATTCTAGTTTTCTGTGCACTGTTTGCTTGTTGATGTTATTTCTGTTCGTAACGACATCTAGCGTCATTTAGAATAGCGCGCAGGGCGTCTCTGGCTATTAGAGTGGTGCTATATAAATTTTCTTAATAACAAATGCAGTTAGATAAAAAGAGGATATATCTTGAACTGGCCACATCGTTCGTCAACGCTTTCTCTTCATCTCCTCTGTTGGCTTTCCTCTGCCGTCTCCCGTAATAATAATTTGATGCGTTATTTAGACACCTTTAAAACGGCTTTTCTGGGGGGTGTATATTTTGTGGTTCACGATTTAGCTTATCATCTATTCTGTGGAATTCATTCATTCATTTTGATAATTTATATAGCGCCTCTTCAAGAAACCTACTCAGAGGTGCTCCTAGTCCAGCCACGGTCAAAAAGGGAAGTCTTAAGGAGGCGGTAGAAAACAGGCGAACTACCTCGTGGAAATAAGCGCAAAGAAGGTGGGAGCCCATTCCACAAAGAGGGGCCAGCCACTGAGAAGGCACGACGCTGTTTAACTGAGGAGCGGGACCGAGGAACTAACAGCTCACCCCCAGTTGCAGAACGTAGAACTCGACGGGACATTAGGCTAGAGAGCGGACAACAGAGATCAGATAGGTAAGACGGAGCTTCACCAGAGAGAGACCGCCAAACAAGAGAAGCAATCCTATAGGAGATGCGCTGTGAGGCAGGAAGCCAATGCAGGACATCACGCATATAAGTTGAAACTGGTGCATATTTTGGGATATGGGCAATGAGCCAAGCGGCAGAGCAAAGAACCCGGTCAAGCCGCCCAATTAGAGTCAATGGATGTCCAGTGAGAACAGAGCAGCAATAGTCAACTCTACTGGAGATAAAAGCGTGAACAAGGATCACTGCCGCGTCATAAGAAAGGGACCGCATAACAACACGCAACTGCCGGAGCTGGTAGTAGCAACTCCGGGTGACCAAATTAACATGCTGAGAAAAAGTAAGCTCTTGGTCAATTGTTACACCCAGATCCCGGATAGTGAGCGAAAAAGAAACATGGGGGAAGGCCTCTGCTAACAAAAGCAGGTCAACCTTTGTCAACTGTCTGCGACCACCAAGCCAAATAAACTGAGTTTTAGATGGGTTCAGCAGTAACCGATTAGAAGCCATCCATCCAGAAAGGGTGTCAATGGCATGGCACATCAGGCCAACAGAAGCAGCTGCCTCTGTGGGACGGCAATGGATGTATGCTTGTATGTCATCAGCATAGAGGTGATGCAGTAGCCCACAAGACTGCAACAAGGAACTGATATCAGAAGTGAACAGAATGTAGAGTAATGGGCCAAGGACAGACCCTTGTGGAACACCAAACAGAGCAGGAACCCAGGAGGACCTAGAAGAGGAAGTCACGACACAGTTAGAGCGACCAGTAAGAAAAGAGCAGAGCCAGTCTAATGGTTTGCCAACCACTCCAAATGAGACTGAAAGGCGCTGGAGAAAGATGGTGTGGTCAACTGTGTCAAATGCAGAGCTAACATCAAAAAGGGCCAAAAGAGTAACCTGACCACTATCCATGGCGCTATATAGATCAGACAGAAGGCGAACCAGCAGGGTCTCGGTAGAATGGTTCTTCCGAAAACCTGACTGGAGGGGAGGGAGTAATCCATTTGTATTAAGATAAACAGTCAACTGATTTGCAACTATGCGCTCTAAAAGTTTAGACAGGAATGTAACGTTAGCAATAGGGCGGTAATTTGCTGGATCATTAGGATCCAATCCATCCCTCTTCAAAGCCGGGAGTAGAATAGACCTCTTCTGGCAGGTAGGCAGGTGGGCTTCTTGAATCGAACGGTTACAGAGCAGAGTGAGAAACGGCAGGAGGTCATCAACGAGCTCCTGGACGAGGAACGTGGGAACCGGGTCCAGTTCACACGTCTTCGGGGCAGCAGCTAGGATTAGATGTCGTAGCTCCAGACTAATTATCTCCCTGAGGACAGACAAGCGAGCATCAGTAGTTGAGAACACTGGCGGAGGAGCAGCGGATGTAGCAGAACGAATTGTATCAATCTTGGCAGTTAGACGCTCAAGGAAAGCCTCAGCAGTGAAAGGCGGAGGAGGCTGCGGCTGGCGATTTGTAGAGCTGCGTCCAAGTAGGCCATTGAACGTGGTCCAGAGCTTCTTGGGATCCTTGGACTGGCTAGTGATGATGGCCTCCCAATAGTCTCGTTCTCTGTCTCGGTAAGCAGAGTGCATTTTCCTGACGAATTTAACCCAAGTCGTCTGGTCTGAGGGCAAACGCGTTCTTCTGTAGATACGCTCGAGGCGCCGAGCCTGACGACGAAGTGCCCTGCACTCTGCATTGAACCACGGTGAAAGCGGACGTTGCCGAGTCTGAGCTGTACGCAGCGGAAGAAAGGAGTTCAGGAGCTCCAACATCACTACTTCATACGAAGAGAAGAGTTCTGTAGCAGTCAAAGATGAGGATGCTTCTAGATCACTGAATAGAGGTTGAGCTTGAAGGGCGGATCGAAAGGCATCGCGATCCAGCGTTTTCCATTGTCGAAACCGCCTAGTGATGAGTAGCATAGGTTCACAGATGAAGGGTATAGAGGCAATCACAAGCCCATGGTCAGACAAAATGGGGGGATGAACATCAACGTCCATCACTTGACAGTCGTCTCTTGTGACTATAACGTCAAGCCACCCACCTAAGCTGTGAGTAGGCTCAGCAACATGCTGCGTGAGACCAAATTGTTCCATGATCGTCGCGTAATCCAAGGTTTCCGGACGAGCAGGATCTTCTAGATGCAGATTTAGGTCCCCAGTGAGGATCAGTTGTGCATTGTAGATGGCGAACTGCTCCAGCAGGGCAGTGAGCTCACTGAAGAACAAGGAAGATGGCGGCAACGAACTTGGACGATAAATAGCCAGTAGGATAGCAGGTCCACGTTTAGAGGAAATCGAAGCCACAAGACAGTGCCTCAAAAGTCGTTGGAGTCTGTAGCAGTTCAATCCTTCGAGCCTTGAAGCCGGCGCCGTGATAGATGACAAGGCCTCCACCCCGCGAGGCCGGATCCGGCACCTCAGATCTCGGTTGATCGAGGAACAGGTAACCGGAAGGAGCAGAACGGCGAACGGCGACATCTGCAGAGGAGAGATGCCACGACTCCGTTACCACGAGGACGTCAAGGCCATGCACTGTGATGAGATCCGCAACGGAAACGTACTTGTGCGTTAAGGATCGGACATTGAGAGTAGCGACACGAATGAAGGAAGAAGAGGCAACCGGAGGACAGCTCAGCGAAGGCGGCGGTCCTACCACGGGCCGCAGGCGAGCCGGGCGCCATAAGCCAAGGCGAAACAATGTCTTTCGAACTGGCCGGCGAGGCACTAGTAGAGGCGTGTTGATAGACCGAATTAGATCAGCTGTATAAACGGAAGCAGGAGGCGTAGACATAGCTCGGTAAATCCTTAAGTCATAAAACCAGGCGAAACATCGGTAAAAGTAACGGACGCCACTTCAGCAAATGTAGCAAAGTTGATAATCCAGTCAAGAAATAGATTAAAAACCAGGAACGAAAAACGTGTTTTCTGACTATGGCTCTTTACGAATATAAAACAGTGACGCTAAACAGAAACTACCGCTAGTATTAATACTGGCGGATTAACATCTGACAGAGCTAGGTGTCCAACAGGCACCCACACGAATTTTCTACTCCTGTTCATTCGTATAACAACTGTTGTCCCAGCCTGAGCGCTTAGTTTTTTAAATGTGACTTAGTAACCTGTTGCACTTTTATCAACTGGATCTGTTCAATCAAAACGAATATTGTATTGTATTATTACAGAGAAGCCCTGGGCGGCACATTCCAGAGAGCAGCAAACTTTAAACATTTAAAAATTAAAAACTGAACATTAAATTTAAGTGAAAGCTGCCAGCGGGAAGACAATAGATATATATAATCATAATATTATTAGGAAAAGTTTTGGAATATAAATAGCATAGAGTTGGCAAAAACTTGACCTATAGGCGGCAGATGATAGGATATCATCTCTGTTCTTTGGGCGTCAGTTGATGGAGAGCCTCAGATAAGTTTCTTTTGAAACGGCGCTATACAAATTTGCCATCACGATTACGATGTTCGTTAGCGTTCTAGTGACATTGGCAGATGACATTGGTAGTTTCAAGTCTTCAACGACATTTTACGACAACAAAGACCGCTAACGTTGATATAAATTACTTTGAACAGTTCTAACCGTTCGTGGGCCAATGCAAGGGCGTCCGGAGCGGCGATTTTGACATTTTTTTTATAAAATAAAAATCTTTTGATTATTATGATTATTCCAACAGTCCCAACACGATTTTAAATGCTAAAAAACACTTAATTATTTAGGTACGTCAGCTATTCTATGCAAAAAACGTCATTTTCCTCCCCCCTAAAAAATTAACCACTTAGAAAATATTTCCCCCACCGTAGACTTCTTGCCTTCCTCTAGAAAAGTTTCCTACTGACGCCCATGGGCCTATGGCTATTGCTTTAAAGAATTAGGGTCTCTTAAGCTGAACGCCTATTTATTAACAGAAAAAGTTGTCTACTTCAGCGGTTTCAAACTGTATTTTTATTGTACCACCAACTAAAAAATCGAATGTTGGCGTAGCCTACCACCAGCAAAGGTCAGATCGAAAAGAACAGGCGAGCGAAGTCCCCTTGCAATTAGCGCAGGACCGTAGGAAGACAAATTTAAAAATTAATATATAATTTTAAGAATGTAACTTTTTGGAATTCTCTCGCGTACCATTGGTACCCGGCGTACCACTAGTGGTACGCGTACCACCGTTTGAAAACCGCTGGTCTAATTGTCTGCTGCCTCCAGATATTGTATTCGAGACAGCAGGAAGGAAATGAATAAACGGAAAATATTTCTATTTGCAAACCGGAAGTTAGATTATGTTGCGGTGACCTCCGCCAACGAGCGACATCTACCGGCGTTGATTTAATAACAATAAAAAACGGGGACCGGATATGGCGAAAGTCTCCAGTCGAGCGTTCATATCTGTGCATATGTGTAAAGATCTTCGCTTAAGCGTCCAAATTTCCGCTTTAGCGATTAATTATCCGCTATGCCGCATAATTCTCTGTGCGAATAATTCAGCCAGTAACTGTCTCCGAAACAGAATAGTCTGCAGCCGTGCGGGTGGCTTTCGTGATTGGAGGCAACTGTCCAGCATGCGGCTTGTCTACGTATATATCCATACATACATACATGTTTATGTATATAGGCATACATCTGTCTATGCATTCATGTATATATGTGCATGTAGCGTATTTTATTATTATTATTATTATTATTATTATTATTATTATTATTATTATTATTATTATTATTATTACTATTATTATTATTATTATTATTATTATTATTATTATTATTATTATTATTATTACTATTATTATTATTATTATTACTACTACTACTACTACTATTATTCTTAATAATAATAAAGCAGTCATATATAGCGTCACTTCAGATTGCCTGCTCAGGAGCACTCCCAACCACGTTTTTATTTGTAAGTTCAATTATAATTGTAAGTGTGATCACTCATTTATATAGCTCCTGTATATATTTATGTAAATATTTGATTGTATGCATTCATGGATGCATGCATGCACATATGTATGTACGCAGTTATGCGTATATGCAAATATGTATGAATCATGTATGTAAGTATGTATTCATGTACTCTTACTATATACGCTGCGCCTTTTCATCACGTAGCCTCAGCGACGTTAGAATTAATTAGAAATCGAAGAATAGCAGTCATCTGTAAAGTTCGGATAATCGGAAGAGAGTGGCAGCCGGTGATCAATTAACTGTTTCAGCTGCATGGCAAGTATGTATATTCATGTACTCTTAATATACTCTTGAACTATTATAGTCTATGATCTTAATATAGCCAGGGACGTCATTTCAGCTTCTTCCAGGGGCAGGCAAAAAAAGGTGAATTTTTTTCCCGCGGTATATTTTTTTCGTCATGTGGGGGATAACAGCCACACTGTGTACCCCCACTGTTAAATGTGGAGGTTCTTGTCCCCCTCGACCCCTTCGGGATCGCTACCCGTGTTTGTGTTTAGTCTACACGTGCAAAACTCGAAGCCGTTGCTGCAAATGAGTCTTTTTTCCTTTTTTACCCCTTTCATCTTCCTCCTTTTCTTATTTACGTCTTTTTTTCTTTTTCTAAAAATCAGGGAGAAAATGCCCTCCCAAATGACGTCCCTGAATATAGCGCTCGCCTTTTCATCACGTAGCCCAAGCGATGTTAGAGTTAATTAGGAATCCATGCGGTGATCAATGAACCATTCCCGATTTAAAAGCAGCAGATGAAATGCTTACGTGTGATTGGTCCATCCGTTGGTTGAAGACTATTCTTCCTCTCGTCCGCTGCTCTCTCCGGTGAACTGGCGACTATAAGAAAAACATTCGACAGAATTCGGAAACTGTTTTTCACTAATGCACCCTTAAGAGATTTTTGCAAACCACAACACACACAAACACACACACACACACACACACACTCACACAGACGCACACAAACCCACACACAGAGAAACATACAAAATCACACACACACACACACACACACACACACACACACACACACACACACACACACACACACACACACACACACACACACACACACACACACACACACACACACACACACACACACACACACACACACACACACACACACACACACACACACACCTACACACATACACACATACACACATACACACATACACACGCATGCACACATACAGTGAAATATATTTGACTATGCTCTATAGTTTTAATTTGTATTAAAAAAAATAAGGTAAGGTATTTTTAAGTATGGTAATGGTCATGTAAGGTGTGGTATGGTTCTTAAGGCAAGGTAAAAGGCGGAACATCTTCAACGTGAGGCAAAAATAATGACAGTTATGGTAAAATCAGGTAAAGGTAGAGTAACATATAAACCGAAATAAGAAACCTCCTCGAGCTCCTTTATATTTTCGAAAGCTGTTGCTTGCTCTCTATCACCGTGTTTGTCCTTGTCTCTATTCCTCTGCTTTTGTCCGTCTGTGTGTACGTCAGCAGCTGTATTCATGCATTCATTCATTCATTCAACCATTCATCCAAAAACCATTCATTCAACCTTCTATCCAAAACCATTTACTAAACCATTCATCCAAAACCTTTCATTCATTCATTCAACCACTCCTCCAGAAACCATTCATTCAATCTTCCATCCAAAACCATTCATTCACTCATTCAACCATTCATCCTAAACCATTCATTTATTCGACGGCGTTACACCAAAATTTCAACCGAGGCACTCCCTGCAGCCAACTGTATCTGGCTGTATTGTCCGTTATAGTCAGTCCGTCTCTCCGCCAACTTGTCCGCCCGTCTGTCTCTCTGTACATCCTACCATCTGTCCGTCCATTTTATCGTAGTTGTCTTCATAAATAGCTGGACAGTCGGAAAGTCGACATCTGTCTGTGAGTACTTCATTTCAAAGAAGCAAACTTACCAGGAGAGTCGCCGACCCATGCGAATACTAATCTAACGTCCCACTACTACCCTCCCTACCCTACCAAACCAGAAATTGGCCGCCTAACCGGACCCTAGGTAGCAATCGGGTGTAGGGGAAAGCCCAGACGCAATCTGGAGCGCCACCCAGCGGCTGAATTTGTATTCAAATGTCGCCAACATCTTCCTATGCTGGCGCCACCAGTGGCGTTTTCTGCAACTATTTTTCTCTGGATTCTTTGCCAGATGGTAGCGCATAAAGATTGGCTATATTTCGTGGAACACTGACTATCCGTTCCTCAAGAAAGTTCTATTTAACTGACTTTCTACACTGTTTAAAATTAATATCAAACGAGTTTAAACACCTTTTCCTATCGACGTCAACGACTTTTGATGCCTTAAGATGTCGTTGATGATGATTTGTAATAACAGTAGTTGGACATTTATATAGCGCCTCTCTAAGAACAAGGCAAATCAGAGGCGCTCAATGATAACGATAGTTACACGAAATCTTAGACGCCAACGGCCATATCAGCCATAAGATGTCGTTGAGCTATCGAAATCATCATTGTTAAACTGTTGGATCGGACAATCCAAATATGTTTTCGTAGTGCCAGTCCAAGCCTGAATAAAGGAGGGCAACACTTATCAACTTTGATATGACAAAGCTTCGTCAGGCAACTAAATAAAACTAAATCTTAGACACCTTCGAATTAAGATTCTCCCACCCTATACATGCACCATTTTTTTCATCACCTAAATTTTGTTCATCATCTGACTAAATTAAGGGTGAGCTTATAAGACACCTTCGCATTTCTATTCTCTTACCCTATATATTCACCAGTTTTCATTGTAACTAAATTTAAAGAGTGAGCTTAGACACCTCCGAATTTCTATTATCCTATCCTATATATGTGCCACTTTCTCACTATAATTAACAATACCAATAATAATACTATTATTTCTTTGACCCGAGGTATGTCAATCCCTCGGGAATTACAAAATTATCTGAAGAACACAAAAACCATTCTGGAATGGCTAGACTCGTCAAAATCCGGCGGGGAAAATAATTATATAGCACATTCTTATCTTATCTTATCTTATCTTATATGGTTATTTATAAAGCGCCGCTCAGAGTATAGACTATTCAGAGGCGCTCCCAGCGTTACAGCCCAGAGGGAAAAGAAAGGTCTTTAGGCAGCGGAGAGAAGAGGGCGAGATCACAAACGATATGTATGTTGCTACGGAGAGGAGGCAGGTCAATCCATAAGGAAGGTCCAAAGATAGCAAAAGCACGGTGCTGAACCATCGAAGTCCTAGCCCGTGGGACAAGTAGATCTAGGCGGTCAGTGGACCGAAGAGGGCGGAAAGAGAGAGTAGAGAAAGATTTACGCATTAGGTCACAGAGGTACTTAGGAGCTTTCCCTGTTGAGTCCTAGAGGCCAGGAGAAGGACCTTGTATTATATTATTATTATTATTATTATTACTATTATTACGATTATTATTATTATTATTATTATTATTATTATTATTATTATTATTATTATTATTATTATTATTATTATTATTATTATTATTATTATAAAAGCAGCATATTATTATTATTATTATTATTATTATTATTATCATTATTACTATTATTATTATTATTGTTGTTGTTGTTGTTATTATTATTATTATTATTATTATTATTATTATTTTTTATTTTTTTTTTGCCCCAAGGTACATAATTTATGATCCCTTGGGGACTTAGATATTAATTTGTTGTTATGTTATTTCCAGGAGATCAGGCCTCGTCCTCCGTTGAGTCCCTGAATGTGCCACGGAATGCGATGGCATTATTATTATTATCATTATTATTATTATTATTATTATTCACCACGAGTAAGTGTAATCTTTCAAGAATAAAAATACGCTGGTACGAATATCTGTAAAATCAGGCTTAGTCCACCGCAACATCATCGAACGTGCTTCGAAACGCTATGGCATTATAGCATTTGATACACAGATTGAAAGGCGCTGGAAAAGGAAACTTATGGCCTTCGTGCACCTAATTCTCCAGAGATGGTAGAAAGACGTTGACCAAGCTGACGAAGGAGATCGAATCCGGCAGAAGTAATTGGGCCCAGTGTTTCGAAGGTGATGGACAGTGGTTTGCATGCTGGACTATCAGACTGAGGTCGTGAATTCAAATTCCAGATCAGAAATATGGGGTACGGTATTCGATTGGTATATATTATATATATATATATATATATTATCTGTCTTACTGATTGTTTCTGTCTGTGTGTCTGTCTGTCTGTCTGTGTGTCTGTCTGTCTGTCTGTCTGTCTGTCTGTCTGTCTGTCTGTCTGTCTGTCTGTCTGTCTGTCTGTCTGTCTACCTATTTACCTCCATTTCTACATAGGCCTAATATGCAACTATTGACCGAAACAACAATGCTTGGAGAAGAACAATTGCAATTAGACATCGCCCATTGATTAGTGATGGCATTATTAGTTCGGGGTAAGAAAAGTGGGGGTACGGTACCCCAGTCCAAAAAGTGGAGTTACAGGTACTCCCCGATTTTCTGTAACCCTGAAAATTACGCCTATGGCACATAGCGTAGACAGGCGCTGGCCTAACACAGAACATTGTGAAGCCCCACAGCTGAAGACATCTGGCATCGAAGTGAATTGTTGTATACAGACGGATTGGATACGAGGATTGAGGCAGATACCTCAGCAAAGAGTATACGAAGAGAAAGGCCAAACCAGTATTCGACGCGGTGAAGGGGACAAAATGATCGAGTAAAAAGAAAAAGATTACAAGTGAACTTGTATACACCAGAGTAGATAATAATTTGTCTCATGATGGCCTATATTATCATATCAAAAGCACGTCCACATGAGACAAATTATTTCATGTGTATATAAAGGCATGTACAGTGCTTGTTTCCTAGAAAAAAATCCCGAATGGAACAATTATGCAAGGGCTAAATCGAGGATGAAGCCTATAAAAAAACTGGTGTGTAGTTTTGAGAGGGGTCTCGGTGAGACCCTCCCAAAGAACATTTTGACGTCACATTAAATTAAAATAACTACATAATTATTTAATTAAACTAACTATAGATCATTTTTTAATAGCTCAAGAAGGTGCCGGAACGTCGGTCCAGAGCGTTCCATCAGAGAAAGCACTGTACATACATAATATACACAAATATCAATCAATCCATCAAACAATAGCTTTTATTGAACCACACACAAATAACATAAACGAGAACATAATTAAATAGCCATTTTGGTAATGAAAAGGTTTAAAATATTACAGGAATAACCAGTATTAGAAGGCTATATAACGCTAAGAGTGGGTCAATGGGAAGTCCTAAAGCAGTGGTCTCAAACACGCGGCCCGCGGGCCGCATGCGGCCCGCGAAGTCCTTTTTTGTGGCCCGCGACGGCCTTCAGAATTTCTTAAATTATTTCACAATGAAGCCTATAATTCTACTTTTTATTAATAATAATGGTAAAGCTCTATGATATGTTTTTGACTCACTCCGTGACTCTCTAAAATTATGCTCGATGGTCTCTCTCGTATTAATGGCAAACACTGATATGCATTACACATCAGTGATGGTAAAGATTTTAATAAGTGAACAAGATGGCCCACTTACCGTAATTTGGCTAGCGTAGTGCTAAGCTAAGGCGGGTGATGCATTCTGGTAAAACCGCAATGGCTTCTGGTCTATTTATGGGTAAAACAACGCAAACATCCTATACCTACCATGTTAAAACCCATCAGTTAAGAGTCATTTTATGCGAAAAATATCGTAATTCCCAAATCATATAGAATTTTTATTGGTAGTACTTAATCCAACTTTGTATATTTTGATGCTTGTCAAATCAACCGCGTTGAATTTTCTCGTTTTGCCTCATTTAATAACACCTACAATTATCACCGCATGGCATCCACCACGTAGTTGGTAACAACTAAAAACGAAGAACCTGGAGTTTCCCCCACTCTTAACTGATGAATTTTAACATGGTAGGTATAGGAACTTTTCGTTGTTTTACCCGTGGATAGATCAGAGCCCTTGCGCGCCCTAGATTCGCACTTTGTCATCATTAGGTCATCTTGTTCCATCTTAAAATCTTTGGATAATGGTCTCATGTTATACCGCCATCTTGATCGGAAGTGATTTACTAAGCATTTTTATTATCATTCAAAACTAAAGTTTATTAAACCCATCAAAATGACTTCAGAGTGTAAGGAAAGAAAAGTTGTAGAAGAAAAAAGATTATTCCAAGAGAAATGGGAGAACTTATATTTTTTTATGGAGGTAAACGATAAAATTCAGTGTCTTATTTGTCAACGAACAATTGCTGTTCTGGAGGAGTACAACGTGCATCGGCGCTATGACACTATGCATTGCGAGAAATATGACGCTATCACAGGCAAAGAAAAAGTCCAGCAACTTAAAGCTGGATTTGCCAAACAATGAAATATGTATGTTGTTAAAACCGTCAATTTTTCACGTGCACGAGGACTGAAACATAGGCAATTCACTTCGTTTCTAGCAAAAGTATAAGGAAGTTGGAATTCCAGAATTCTACAAATTTCTTTCAAGAGAAGAATTTGCCCATTTATTCACTTTTTCTGTGAGGAAAGGAGTAATTCTCTTTCATGAAGAATTATAAATCTGTTGAATTATAAAGCCATGGTCAAGGCTTACTGATGAACATCTACAGGCGTCTCTTAGATTTCTTTCATCTCAGGATATCAATCTTAATATTGAGGCAAAATCCTGCCAGTTAAGTAGCCAAAGAAACTGACTAAAATTACTAAAAGTAAGTCCTTATGTATTAATTTTAGGTTTTTAGAAAAGATAATATATTAACTTAAAAGAAAATACAGTTCTACTCTTTATTTCATCATTTCTGCCGAACTTTGTCACTTGTGTCACTGAATGAATAGGATCATTCACTTATGCGGCCCGCAAGCTCACATACTGGTCTTCGTTTGGCCCTTGGGGTACTTTGAGTTTGAGACCCCTGTCCTAAAGGGACCAAGGTCCCGCTAAAAAGGGCCCCCCATTTACTTAGTTAAATTCATCATGGCCGTGTACATATGTCATTGAATACTTCTCGTTAGAAACACAAATCAGTAGATGAACTGAAATATATTTATATTATAGGGAAGATTCGACATGCGGAATATATATTTGTATATATATAGGCCTACACGCGATACAGTATAAACGCTGCATAGAATATCTGCTGCTTTTGTGGAATATTGCACATAAGTATGTGAGAGTCTCTCTTTTACCCACTTTCACCTTCTTCACCTCTGTCCTCTTTCGACTTCTTGTCTTATTCTCATCTCCTCCTCTTCCTCGTCCTCGTCCTCTTCCTCGTCCTCCTCCTCCTGCTCCTCCTCAGTTCTTCTGTTCTCACTTTCTCCTCTTCCTCATTTTACGCATCTTCATCTTTCTTCGCTCTGCTCATCTATCTGTTTTCCTATGCGTATAACGGTTCTTTTCTAACGGATAGATGGCTGTAGTGTGCATTATTCCAGTAAATCTATCATGATCTCGTTTACCTCCTCTCCATTCTCCCATCTTCACTTCCGTCCTCCTTCTTTTCCTTTTCCCTCTTCCCTTGTTCCGTCTACTCCTCTTTCAATCTTCCGTTACATCCTCCTCCTTTCCTTTTCTCTTCATATTCCCCTATTTCCCCTCTCTTCCTCATCTCCACTCCTCCTGCCCTTCTTCCTCCGCCTTCTCCTCCTCCTCTCTCTTATTGAACTTCTTTCCTACTTCTCCTATTGTTCGTGTTTCCTGCTTCTCCTTCTCCTCTTTGTCTGCTACTCCTTCCTCCTCGTCCTCCTCGTCCTCCTCGTCCTCCTCTTCTTTGTCTGCTCCTCCTTCCTCTTCCTCCTCCTGATCGGTGCCAAATCACGCCCTCTGGCTTTCGACACTCTCTCCGCAAATCGAAACCTGCCCCCTAACGACCGACCGCCGTTTTAACCGAACGCCTTCATCGACCGATAAACAAACCAATCGGACGCCAGAGGGCGCCGTTGATCGCAAAAGAACAACCATCGACCAATCTTGTTTTCTTGTCTCACCAACACAAATGTCGCTGTGAAAACAAATTTGGATTTGCTTAGGAACGAACGAGCGATAAAACGCCGGATCGAGAAGGCCAATCTGGCGATGCTCTTGTCCGAGTTTGGGGGGAAATTCCTACTCTTTTGGGGCACGATTCCTACCCTTTTGGGGAGCAATTCCTACCCTAATCCATCCAATCCTCCGCCTTCCAGGGTTTCTCGTTCTCAACGAAACCCGCCCTGGCAGCCACTGGTGCAAACTTTCTAAACTATGGGGGGGGGGGGAATTGGTCATTTATTCTACACTTTTTGCATTGAATGTACAGTCCATCTCAATTATTGGGGGGCACATGCCCCGGCTGCCCCACCCCAGAGTCTACGCCTATGCTGGCAGCTGTCTACCTCCTCTCCTCGGTCTCTCTGGTGATCGGACTCGAACCTTCCCTTGATCTCCCTGGACAACCCGTCTGACATGACGTAGCCTCGTCAATGAGCTGGTGCCCTGTGCTTAGCTACAGAGTATCGCCTTAGATATCGGAATGTATGTACGATTACGAAGCAAGCCACTGGGTGGCTCCATCTCCCAATGTGATTAGGGTTGCCCAATAGATTTGGAAATCAACAAGACCAAATTTACCTCAATCACATTAAAATTAATGCATGTATGAAACAATATATTTAAACAATGATTTACACAGCTGAAGATTTATTTAGAAATATTTAAATAATATAGTAGTCATGTTAACCATAGTTAACTGAATTTCACTTGTGTTCTGAAATCTTTAAACGATAATTTATGTTATTTGGCTGGAATTTAAACCGCACCCTATATTAAACCGCACATTAAATGCATGCCCTTCGCAAATCTTCCCCACCCGACTTACAAAGACGTCATCGATGACATTAAATTTCGATGACGATGACGCCAATTGGAGTCATATTGTTGTCTGACGTCATATCTGAAAACGAGCAGCTCTTGCGGCAAGCGCTTCGATCCCTTTGATCTGCGATGCGGTAGGTAGGAATATCCAATAAATCGATCTTTCGAGTCATTTTTATTGCTTGATGCCGTCTTCCGATCTTACAGACAAACGTCGGAAGACGGGAAACATTAATATGGGTAAAAAGCCACAGACATAAACTGGTGTCAAACTTATTCATTCGCGTCTAGTGCCAGGAAGGTCAGCTTTATCACTACTAAAGGTCACCTAGTGTCTGGATATTGGCGCACACTGTGTTGATAATTTACACGACGCCTATTTAGATTTTGACCGGGTTTTCGTACATGTTTTCAGACCACAACAAAAACTTGCACACGTAACTGTTAGGCGCAACCCTAACCCCCCACGCCCGCTTTCGTCATCTTCACCCAATGCTTCCTTCCACAGAGTCTTGGCGCCATCGTTTGAACCCTTGACGACCTTATTGCTCAAATCCGAAGGATTGAAATTCTGTTGTCATGGTAAAGAGAAGTCGGCGTCCTTTAGTGTTGAACTCGCTTGGCGTCGCCACAGTATACATGAGTCTCCACCAATGTGTGTGCAGATTCAGATATCACTGCACAGCATTGGCTGCAGGCTACAGACATCGGTGTCGACCAGTATTTTACGTCAGGCAGTGTTATAACTTATTCTTAATTAATGTTATCATCATCATCATCATCATCATCATCATCATCATCATCATCATCATCATCATCATCATCATCATCATCATCATCATCATCATCATCATCATCATCATCATCATCATCATCATCATCAACATCATCATCATCATCATCATCATCGCCATCCCATCATCCCATCATCTTCATCATCGTCACTACCATCATTATCCCCATCCCAAGCCCCATCATCATCATCATCTTCATCATCGCCACCATCATCATCGTCATCCCATCTCAATCCGGATTATTATAATCATCATCACCTTCTTCATCATCATCATCATCACCATCGTCATCATAATCGACCTCATCGTCAGTATATAATATTATATAGAATGCATTTGTTATAGCGCCCTAATACACAGCCGAGGCCAAAGAAAATAGCGCCGTACATGAATCGCTGTCCGTCTGTCCTTCCGTCCATCCCTTCAAAGAACAAAGAGCAGGAGAGCAAAGTGGTTTAGCAGGGGGCCACTTGGGTCTCCTTATTCTATCCTTGATCCACCCTTTGCTCAGATGGAGCAATCTTCAGCCGAGTCCGTTGCTCCTGACAACGACCGACTGTCGCCATGGCAGCCACGAAGAGAAGAACCGCAGTTCCTTAATCAGACCTCGAGTGGCAGCCGTGATGTTCGAAGTGTCAGCAACTTCATTTTCTTATCCTCGGCGTATGAAGTATATTACGCGAGGAAGAGCAGTCCCTTACGTTAACCGCGAGGGGCAGCCATGGCTGTGAAACGCCAGCGACTTCATTTTCTTATACTCGGCATATCAAGTATTACGCAGAGAAGAGCAGTCCCGTAAGGGAAATGCGAGAGGTAGCTATGGATATGAATTGCTAGCGACTTCATTTTCTTTGCCTCGGCATACGAGATCGGGTGACCAGTTTTCTCCCATACCGTCTAATCTGCCTTCTGACAGTGTACGGTCAATGTATTCATTAAAGCTGAGGGTGTTGGGGGCGCAGCAAAAGCAGAAATCTTAGAAGATCTTGCTTTCGTTGTGGCTATTTGAACTCCCAATATTCGGATTTAAAGTCCAGCAAAAGTCAACCACTGGACTATAGCCAGCTGCTCGTTATCTGGCAGTGCCAGTCCCAAGCATAGATAAAGGAGGAGGGCGACGCTAATCATCTTTGTTATGACACAGCGTCGTTGAACAGCAACTAACCAACCAACTGCACTGTCGAACACCCCAATCCGCTAATTAGGACGCCTATATTTGGATAATAATTACGCCTAATTAATCGCCTTGTGATCGTTTATCAGGCGTTTTCATTAGGAGGTGCAACGCTCGTAAACGCAAGAGCGATGACGTGTCTGAGTGGTCCTAATAGGCAATGATCTGAAGGCCGTCATCTTGTACTAATTAACCCCCGGCGGGACTTTCAAGGGCCTCTCAAAGGAGGAGGAAGCGTCTCATTACACGAAGAGCCTGACCTGTCCGAACTCCGAATCACTGAACGGGGAGCAAAACTGTCAAGGTGAATAAATGTGATGTAATTGAAGGTAATCGTAATTTTAATCGAAGTTTATATAGCGCCACTCTGTGAGAAACTCATAGGCAGCGCTCACGGACGAATCCAGAAGGTTTATGAGCGGGGGACAAAAATATATTTGGGGTTTAGTAAGAGAGTTACAAGACAGTAATCAAATGCGCAGTGGACACCTACGGGCTATCAGCCCATGGATCATGAAGAAGAAGAGAGTTATGGGCTAATCTGTGTAATTTAATATCAGGTATATATATCCTTAAAACAATTTTGGTTAATTCGTTAATCTCGTCATTCCATTCATTCACAGTACGGGTCCTGCATTGTTAGTGCTAGTCTGCTGTAAGATGAAGCTTATATATATAGTAATTTCGACCGCGTGATGGGGGGCCACGTCCTGTGTAAATATAAAATAATAATAACAACAACAACATCAACAACAACAACAACAACAACAACAACAGCAGCTGTGAGAAACTCATAGGCAGCGCTCACGGACGAATCCAGAAGGTTTATGAGCGGGGGACAAAAATATATTTGGGGTTTAGTAAGAGAGTTACAAGACAGTAATCAAATGCGCAGTGGACACCTACGGGCTATCAGCCCATGGATCATGAAGAAGAAGAGAGTTATGGGCTAATCTGTGTAATTTAATATCAGGTATATATATCCTTAAAACAATTTTGGTTAATTCGTTAATCTCGTCATTCCATTCATTCACAGTACGGGTCCTGCATTGTTAGTGCTAGTCTGCTGTAAGATGAAGCTTATATATATAGTAATTTCGACCGCGTGATGGGGGGCCACGTCCTGTGTAAATATAAAATAATAATAACAACAACAACATCAACAACAACAACAACAACAACAACAACAACAGCAGCTGTGAGAAACTCATAGGCAGCGCTCACGGACGAATCCAGAAGGTTTATGAGCGGGGGACAAAAATTTATTTGGGGTTTAGTAAGAGAGTTACAAGACAGTAATCAAATGCGCAGTGGACACCTACGGGCTATCAGCCCATGGATCATGAAGAAGAAGAGAGTTATGGGCTAATCTGTGTAATTTAATATCAGGTATATATATCCTTAAAACAATTTTGGTTAATTCGTTAATCTCGTCATTCCATTCATTCACAGTACGGGTCCTGCATTGTTAGTGCTAGTCTGCTGTAAGATGAAGCTTATATATATAGTAATTTCGACCGCGTGATGGGGGGCCACGTCCTGTGTAAATATAAAATAATAATAACAACAACAACATCAACAACAACAACAACAACAACAGCAGCAGCAGCAACAACAACAACAATAATAATAATAATAACAATAACAATAATAATAATAATAATAATAACATCTCCGGATATAGTTTTAGACAACCCGAGAGTTTAAGTAAAATAAAAATAAAAATAATAATAATAATAATAATAATAATAATAATAATAATAATAATAATAATAATAATAATAATAATAATAATAATAATAATAATAATAATAATAATAATAATAATAACGTCCCTCTAGGGATGAGGACCACGTACTCCAAGCTTAACCTTTCAATTGCTTAACTGTTAATATCTTAGAGCCTGAGGGATCTTACCTACCTCGGGCAATAAAAAAATAATAATTTATCTGATTCCTGAGGGATTACATGTACCTCGGGGGAAAATAATAATAATAACATCATCTGAGGACAACTGTCAGTCGACCACTCCTGAGTATGAATATGAATATGAAAAAGAAGTATGAATTTCGAGGAGGGTTATTTACAGTAATTCGCGCCGCCTAGCGGTCGGTGAGTCTTCGAAATCCAACGGGTGCTTCGGCTACGGCTGTATTTTATCGATGCCTCCTCACTTAAGCCGGGCTCTTGACAGGCGCCTGGTGATCGAAAGAGTGTCACGCAAGACGCAAGAGAGAGACAGAGAGACAGACAAACAGACAGAGAGTTAGAAAGAGACAGAGGGACAGAGAGTCACGGAAGACGCCAGACGGTCTTGTTTGTATAGCGCCTTAATATCTAGGCCTGACTGCGTCACTGACTGGGTCACTGCCATCATCAGTTCAGACGCCAACCGCTTGGCGGCGTTGCGTGCGAATAAAGAAGGAGGACGTGGAGGATGTACGAGGAGGACTACATGCATGCTTTTCTCTCGCTTTTCTCTCTTCGGTCATTTGTCAAATTCAGTGTTGTTCTGTGCTTAGACCGAGTCTCATAGTTAACATGATCTATCCAGACGATACTAAACTAAACGGTCTTTGATGCATGCATAAGATGTGATTAAACTCATGTAGTCCTCCTCGTACATCGCAGATCTTTGGGCAGAGGTTTTGTGTTTGGTAGACGTTAACGGCCAAAAAATGTAATTAAAAACACTAAGTACTAGTATAGGATGTAATCAGGAATTCATGAAGACCTAATATTTATAAGTGAGACTCGTCTTCAACGGGCGCTATGAACTTTCAAAACGGATAGCGCGAGATGACGTTCATGCTTCCACCAGGACATAACGGGACTGAATAGGACATTACAGGGCACAATAAAACATAACAGGACGTAATAGGATATAACAAGACATAATAGGACATAACAAGACATAAAAGGACATGACAGGACTGAATAGGACATAACAGGACTGAATAGGACAAAACA
>OY744615.1:10264764-10271914 GCA_963556255.1 Allolobophora icterica | reverse complement strand
TTCTTCTCCTACTCCTCGTCCTCTTCCTTCTTCTCCTACTCCTCGTCCTCCTACTACTCCTCCTACTCGTCCTCCTACTCCTCCTCCTCCCCTCGTGGCCAGTAAGTCCTGAACATAACCCGAGCGAAGATGAGAAAGGACTAAAGGTTAAACGCGTTGTTGCCTTCCAGAAGGATCAGATGAGTCCGTATTGTCAAACTGTCTGTCGCAGGGAAAGGCTCGGCTGAACGTCATCACCCACATACAGACCGACAAATAGACAGATAGACCGACAAAAAGAGACAGACAGACAGACAGACAGAAAGAAAGACAAACAGGTAGATAACTAGTCAGAAAGACAGACAGACAGAAAGAAAGACAGACAGAAAGAAAGACAGACAGACAAATAGATAGATAGGCATTGGGACAGACACACAGAAAGACAGACGGAAAGACAGACACACACATAGGTAGATAGACAGGTAGACAGAAAGACAGACAGATAGAAAGACAGATAAATAGATAGATAGACAGACAGACAGAGGATGAGTTCGTATTATCAAACTGTCTGTGGCAGAGAAGCGCTCTGCTGGACGGGGTCTTCGTTCGTCTGTTCCACCTGACTCGTTCTGTTTCAATGCGAACAATAATTCCGACACCGACGTCTTATCTATCTATTTGTCTGTCTGTCTCTCGACCCGACATCTGCGACTTACGTGACTCTACTTAGAAACTTCTTTCTCCCCGTTCTTTTCTGTCTCTCTGTGTCTCTCTATGTCTCTCTCTCGCTGCTCCCCTCTCTGTCTGTCTTTATGTCCGCCTGTCTCTGATTCTGTCTCTACATCCCTCTCTCTCGCACACAAACAGACAGACACACTATATCTCTGTCTTTCTCTCAGTTATGTCCCAATGTCTCTCTCTGTCTGTCTCTCTCTCTCTGTCTGTTGCTCATCAAGGCACTCTGTCTCTTTGTCTCTGTCCGTCCGTCTGTCTGTCTTTGTTTCTGTCTGTATGTCTTTGTGCCTGTCTGTCTGCCTCCTTGTCTGTCTGTCTATCTGTCTGTCAGACATGTTTGTCTATCTATCTGTCTGTCTTATATAGGTATAATATATTACGTATGTCTGAATCACATGCTAACAGCTTCCCCCACACAACTAACATAGGAAATTTCTTAACAGTTGAATGTGATTCACTGCGACCAAAGACTGGTTGCAAATGAGAGAACCTATACAGTAACGTCAAGAAAATAGGTAGATGGATGGATGGATAGATAGATAGATAGATAGATAGATAGATAGATAGACAGACAGACAGACAGACAGACAGACAGACAGACAGACAGACAGACAGACAGACAGATAGACAGACAGACATATATAGACAGATATGTCTAACTGCAATCTATAGCGATAGATAGTTAAATTGATAGATAGATAGATAGATAGACAGACAGACAGACAGACAGACAGACAGACAGACAGACAGACAGACAGACAGACAGACAGACAGATGGATAGATAGATAGGCATGCAAACAGAAGGACAGAAAGACTGGCAGATGAATGGATGGATGGATAGATAGATTAATTAAATAAATAAACAAAGAATATTATTACTAAAGAGTAGCAACAGAAATTCCTGAGGACACTAAAAGTCGTCACAGTTTTCCTCTAATAATTAATCAAAGTGAAGTCGAGCGTTGTTGCTCAGATGGACAACATTGTTTGTAAGCCCTTCCGCCACACCCTCACCCCCTTATATGGAAAAATCCGGCGCCGTTCCGCCACTTCACAGAGATGGAAAACGTTGAACGGGCCGTCAAACAGGCACCGGAGATTTATCTAGCGCTCGACTAAATGCGATGGAAATCACCCGATTGGACCCAAGAGATCGGCTCCGAAAAATCGCCTTGCTAATGCTCTCCTGGTTCGATTCCGACCGAAGGCTATATAAGCATCGCCATAATTGAACGAGATGCGGACATCTAGCGGTGGCGAAATGAAACACGTTAGAGGTCGCTAATAAAGAATGCATGACGCTGTTATCTCGGTCTGATTTTGCATGCCCCACAATACACGACCTGATTGATCTCCGTTCATGTATATATGTATGCATGTGCGTATGTATGTTTGTATGTATGTATGCGTTTGTGACACTGCGTATTTAGACTGTAATTAAGCGCATTTTAGGAACCCTTCAAAAGCATGTATGTACGCTCGTATACGTTCAAGTATGTATGTATATTGTATGCATTTACGCATGTATGTAATCACATATTTATGTAGGTCTGTATACGTGTCTGTGGTGATGTATGTGTTCATGTATGTATGCAGGTATACGTTTTTTGTATGTATGCAAGCATGCATTTAATTATGTATACATCTAAGTAATTTTGCATGTATGTATTCATGTATGCATGTAGGTACGCATATATTATGTATGTATATATACGTATGTAGGTATGTATCATGTATGCATGTAGGTATGTCTATATGAGTGTGTATGTATGTGTATGTTTATATGTGTATGTTTATATGTGTATGTTTATATGTGTATGTATATGTGTAATGTGTATGTATCTCATTTCCCATCTAAATCCGTAGACATGTTATTGGAGTTAGTTAAATCGGAACTCGTGCATGAAGCTGATTGGTTCAGGTCAAAGCGACGCAGCCAATCATTGAAGTTATCTAAGACCAATCACGTTTCGTTTCGTCTCAGAGAAAACTCTTTCCGCAGCAAAACATATTAAAAACTCTGCACTGACGATCACATGGACTTCGCAAAACCATTAAACTTCTGGTTTTGTATATAGACGAGCATTTAACCATGATTCTACATGAATACACATGAGAGATAAACATACAGACACATATATATACATATACAGATACATTAGATATGCATACACACTTACATACATATATATATGCACACATACACCTACATACATACATAATTAACATACATACAAATATTTACACATACATTACATATATGGGGTTTATACATTCACATAATTATATACAATTTATACATGTATACATGCACACAAACCTAGACATATTAACAAACAAACATGCGTTCGACATGGTTGACCATGAGATCCTGCTTCAGCGACTGGAACTGTCCTGTGGCCTCTCAGGTGTTCCCTTATTTGGTTTAAATCCTACCTCTCTGACCGCTCACAGTTGGTTGTCCTCGGTGAAAACATGACTCAGTGGACAGAGGTTGAATTTGGTGTTCCCCAGGGCTCGGTTCTCGGTCCCATCTAATACATTCCCTTCACTGCTGATATCTCTCCCGTCTCTCTTTACTAAACATGGGGCAAATGGTCATCCTTATGCAAATGATGCTGAGGCTTATGTACATGGTCCGTCAACTGATCAACTCTCTCTATAGCTCCATTGACCATCTTGTCTCTGACCTTCACTACTGAATGTCGACTAACCGTCTCTGCCTCAACACTGCTAAGACTCGATTGATCTGGTTTGGGACCAGGCAGCAGCTTGCCAAGCTCGACTTTCCATTGCTGACTGAGAAATTATTCCCTGCTTATACCTATTCTTTCACCGTCCGCGACTTGGGTGTCACGCTTGACTCCTCCTTCACGTTCACAGATCATATCTCCAACATGACTCGCTCCTGCTTCTTTCAACTGAGGCGTCTGAGGGCCATCGGACGCTCGGTCTCACCTTCTGTCTTTACCACCATAGTTAACGCATTTGTCTGCTCACGCAAGGACTGCTGCAACTCGCTCCTCATGGGTCTCCCTAAGCAGCGTCTCTCCCCCTTCAATCTGTCCTAAATGCTTCTGCTAGGCTCATTGCTCGACTCCTCCGCTTTGCCCATATCTCTACTTACATGCTTGATGTCCTGCGCTGGCTCCCTACTGCCGCGCGCATCCGTTATAATATCCTCATCCTTGTCTCCAAATCTCTGCAGGGCACTGTCCCGAAATATCTCGCGAATTATCTGCGAAAGCCGCTATCTGCATCTTCTTCTCGCTCGTTGAGCTCTGTAAATCGGCTTGATGTTTTTTGTTCCCAGGGCTAAAACTACCTTGCCCCAGCACCGGCCGTTTGCTGTTGTGGGTCCCACAATCTGGAATGACCTTCTGCTCAGGGCCAAACTAATGACTGGCTGTTCCTCATCGGTCTCGCCTAAAGGCATTTCTATTTCCCCGGGGCATCTGTGCTCAGAGCGCCTCTGAATAGTTATTCTGCGAGAGGTGCTTTATAAATTTCTAGATACGATACGCTGAAGAACCTACACGAAGCATGTACGTGTATCTACCTAAATTGCTCAAACTATTGCAGTGTTACCAACCACTAGTTGTTTTATCTCGTCAAGTGGTCCATACCTTAATTTATATTATTCAATAATTCATTTGTGTTTTGGCCGTGCGCGATGGTGTAATGGCTAGCGTGCTGGACTGTAAACCGACGGTTCGGTTTTCTAACCCCGCCAGGGCAGAAATTTGTTTCGATATTTCTTAGCTACGTGCACACCGCAGCCAACTCAGCTATATAGTCTAACACTTACCGTATACTCCCGGTGGGATGATCAGACGCTGAGGGAGAGAATTAGCCATCCGCTCTCTTATACCGAGGCTAAGAAAATGAAGTCACACAGCATCTTAGGGTTAGCTTAATGTACTGCTCTTCTTCTTCATTCGTATTAGACTTAAAATATACTCCAGAAACTCTCAGTCGTCAAGATGGTGTGGCTTATATTCTGGTACTGAATAGCAGTTTACTGGTCTGAACATTATAAAACTTAATTACATCAATAAGTTAAAAATTGTTAATTTATGTATTGTTGTGACATATTGTGAATGTATGTATTGTTATGAACACTATAAACTTCCATTTTCTTTCAGTAGTTATTTTTCCAACATTCTAGAGGGCACTACTTGAGAAGATAAACACCATGGGGGTCCGCTACCCGTCCCCACAACAAGCTATTGTTATTCTCTGAGCCAGCCATGCCATGCAAAACAAACGGTCTCGTGACGTGTGGTTGCTGACAAGTCAACGCTTATTTAAGACATGCGTACCAATCGTTGAAAACAGAATTCATTACTTAAAGTTTTATGTTTCTCTGTGAATAAATTGTTACTGGTATTTTTCCGTTGGCCCGAAATGTTTTCAATGTAACGCTCCAGTTGGACTCTTACGCTGCTCATGCGTCACTGGACGCCTGTCTTCTGTTATGGGCGGAAACTTCTTTGGTCTGTCTTTTGTAACCCGTGTCAGAGATATTTTGCAGGTTATTAATATGACGTCAGAACAGGGTTCAATAAATAGACCTAAACCATACATGCGTATGCATACATCAATAGGCAAACATACTTGTGTATGCATGTATCTGTATTTACGCAATGTATGCATAAATTTATGTATCTGTGTATGTACCTGTATGTATGCATCAATTATGTACATACGTACGTGCGCACTTACTTAGGTACCTACCTTCCAAACCAAACTATCCACCTACCTAACTACCTACCAAACAACTTTACGACCTATGTACCTACTGACCTTCACCTACCTATTACGTACCTATCTACCTGCCGACCTATCCATCTACCTACCTACCTTTCCAGCTACCGACCTATCCACAAAGTTGCTCATGCATTTACTTCGCGCCCGATAATTAGATATACGTCACAATTGAAACAAATACGTAAGAAGACAATAAATCACAATACCTACAGTCCTTCAAACAGATGTCAACACACAAAAATATAGTAATTCCAGATTACACAGGTAAACATTACACTTACAGGTAATACCTGTTCAGATACTCAAGATAGCAGGTAATTAAAGTTAAATAGAGGACTGGTAAGCACAGATACCTATGGTATATCGGAATCCGTCGAGTTTGACGATGCACGTCTTGCGTCTATTCGGTAATCGCACCGGTGACCCCTTTCCTCCTCTTCTCGACGTATTTCTGTTCTCGCCTCGTAATCCATTGGAACCGGAAGAGGTATCGCTGACGACACCTAGCGACTGCGGGAGAGTCTGAGAAACCGGTTCCATTGCAGATAGAGAGAAAGAAGAAGACTAACGTCCAGTTTAAACCAGATGTTCTTTCTCATTTGTTGTCTCACTGATATTTTGCGTCTCAGGTCTGACGGGTCAGCCAATTGGTCTGGGGACGCAGCGCTCAGCTCTGCCGTCGGCTCAGCGCTCCAGGCCAGCGCTTCTAGGCTGGGCCGCCGTTCAGAAAACGAAGTAGTACCCACTCGCGCGCACTCGAGCATCACTGCCGTCTGTCTGTCTGTCTGCCTGCCTGCCTGTCTGTCTGTCTGCCTGCCTGTCTGTCTGCCTGTCTGTCTGTCTGCTTGACAGACTGTCTGCCTGCTTTTATCTACACGTCTCGATGTCTGTATGGGTCTGTCTTGTCTTGTTTTGCTTTGTCTTGTCTTGTCTGTCTGTTCGTCTGTGTGTCTGTCTGTGTTTGTCTTCATCTGTCAGGGCTTGTACAAACACCAGTGGAGAGACAGCTATTCCAATGGTTTTCGATGTCATTAATCCACTGGCCGAAAATCGTAAATACAGCCGCAGAAGTAATTTCGTGCACACAAGCCACACATCCACACGTACACACACACACACACACACACACACACACACACACACACACACACACACACACACACACACACACACACACACACACACACACACACACACACACACACACACACACACACACACACACACACACACACACCTACACACACACACACACACACACACACACTCAAACACACACTCCCGAACACACACATACACAAACACACATATACAACCACACACAAACCCACGCGCACACATACACTCTGAGATGCAAGTATGTACATATACATTGGACAGAACATGAACCCCTTTATCATACACACGAGAAGTCACGGATATTGTTATATATATATATATATATACATATATATATATATATAATTATATAATGTGTGTGTGCGTGTGTGTGTTTATATGCAATGACTTCCACGTGTGCTTTACGGCGCTTAGGCCGTTCGTCTTGTAGGAATCGCCGCCTTTGACGTCGATGAACAGAGGATCAAGTATGAACAGCATTTGGCTTTCGACCCGAATTTTTATATGTGTAGCCTTTGTATAGGAGCGACCATCTATTGGAGCCCT
>OY744615.1:10242264-10259764 GCA_963556255.1 Allolobophora icterica | reverse complement strand
CATAACAAGGCATAGCAAGGGTCACAACATGCATAACATAACTTAACATAACTTGACAATATAACATAATGTAGAATAGTACACCATGCAATAACATAAACTTTAACTGAATAAGTTTTTTTCTGGCTGTATTCCTTCTCTGCCTATATCCTTTTCTTTGTTTAACTATATTTATTTGTTTATCTGATTATATCCTTTTGTTTGTTTATCTATATTCTTTTGTTTATCTGTCAATATCCTTTTGTTTGTTTATCTATATTGAGTATATTCCTTTGTTTATCTGTCTATATCCTTTTGTTTGTTTATCTACATTCCTTTGTTTATCTGCCTATGTCCTTTTGTTTGTTTATCTACATTCCTTTGTTTATCTAACTACATCCTTTTGTTTGTTTATCTATATCCTTTTGTTTGTCTGTTTATATTCTTTTCTTTGTCTGTCTGCATGGAATATAATACAATATATTGGCCAACATAGTTGCATATATATATATATATATATATATATAATTATATATATATGTTTATATATATATATATATATAGGGCCTATACGCTGTTGAAAATAGACCTGTGTATAATCCATGGCATGATAGGCACCTGCAGTTGTTTACATCATAAACAACCGTTGAGCTGCCATCTGCCGAAGTCTTGCGTAAAAACGATCGGTCGTTCTTGTATACATCACTGGCTTTGAATACAATAAAATCTACATCTATAAAATGGCAATGCTCTCCTCTCAGCGTTCACAAGTGCAAACTGAATTAGGACAATATTAGGAACTGTAGTGTGCCCGTGTGTGCGTGTGTGTGTGTGTGTGTGTGTGTGTGTGCGTGTGTGCAGGTGTGCCCGTGTGTGTGCGCGTGAGTGTGTGTGTTTGTGTACTGGTGTGTGTGTGCGTGAGTGCCCGTGTTTGTGCATGCGTGTGTGTGTGTGTTGTGTGTGTGCGCGCGTGTCTGTATGTGTGAAACCTGTTGTTTCTGAGAACGCCCCAACATGCGTTTGCAGTTGTATATATGCTTTTAAAATAAACAAGACGTTGCCTACAAAGTATATTTCATGTCATATATAATTATATTCGTTTATTATTTAGATCTCACAGGTTGTCACACCGCATCCTGGTACAATGAAGAGTTGCATCATTAACAGATGGTAGGCCTATTCATTAACAAATGTGTTCTAAATCCAGGAGACTTCGCTAAATCCTTCTGATCTAGATCTTAAAAACAACAATTTCCATCTGTCGGTTAACATAATATAAGTGAAAATTTATATAGCGCAACTCCAAGAAAAAACTTATCATCAGCGATCCCGACCAAATCTGGAGGCTCCACAATCATACAGAACAGACTTCAAGCACTTGCGGAAGAATGAAGATGGCAGATTGGTTAACTCACTTCTGATCTTAAAAGGAAGACTACTGCAGGTTTGTTGCAATCTTCTTGTGTTGCTTTGAACGAAAAACAGTTTGGTCTTGGTAACAGAAGTGGCTGCTTGCGTGTTTAACGACGTTGTGTCATAGGAAAGACGATCGTAAACGTAAATTCCTAATTTCTAAAGCGCCACTCGAGAGCTGAGCGCACGGCACGAGCAATTTGGTTTACTCTCTTCCTTTATCCAGGCTTAGGACTACAGCACTACCCGAAGACTGTAGTGGTTGAATAAATCGGATTGATTGATTGAAGTCGATCGATTCCAAGAGTTTAGCGACACCTTATGGCATCAAAGTAATTAGGAAATGCATCTGTACAAAGATAAGTCAACACCAGCAATGGAAGTTGTGGTAATTCCCAGTGTTCAACGACATCCTATAGCTGCCAGGGTCGTTGACATTGACCATAATTTACCAATTATAGTATTTGTTCTACGACATTAAACAACAGAAGTTGGTAAGTTGCTATTTAACGACGCTGTGTCATAGCAAAGAAGATTAGCGTTCACCCCTTCCTTTATCATGGCTTGGGACTGGCACCCAGAGCTTCTCATTTCTGGCGATCGATCGATCGCTCTCCATGGTCGTTCACCTAGCAAAGGTCCGGGCGAGCGCTAAATCGCTTACCCACCCGAAGGCTTCCCACCTTCGCTGTCCTCCTCCTTTATCCAGGCTTGGGTCTGCCACTGCCAGAGCACCTATACCAGCATGCCCGCATGAAACACACACACACACAGAGCCCTTATGGTAACTGAGAGGTCGGCGGTTCAAACTTCTTCCACGGTAGAAATGTGTTTCGAGATTTCTGCTCCACCTGCGCCCCTAGCCAACTCAACTATAATGAGTACACTGACCGTACACTGTCGGTGGGAAGATGAGACGGCGAGGGAGAGGACTGGCCACCCGCCCTCATATGCTGAGGCTAATAAAATGAAGTCGCTAACACTTCATACCCATGGCTGCCTCAGGGCTAGCTTAAGCGACTTCTTCTTCTTCTTCTCCTTCTTCTTCCTCTTCCTCTTCCTCTTCCTCTTCCTCTTCTTCTTCTTCTTCTTCTTCTTCTTCTTCTTCTTCTTCTTCTTCTTCTTCCTCCTCCTCCTCCTCCTCCTCCTCCTCCTCCTCCTCCTCCTCCATCTCCTTCTCCTTCTATGGTGCGCCATCAGTTGAAATCTTGTACATTATATCCGGCGCTATACAAGTTGCCAAATAGGATTACAGTTACAGATAAAATCAAATTTGTTTTCAGGCAGTTTGAAAATGTTTGCTAAACAGAGCGTTGTGTCATAACAAAGGTGATTAACGTCGCCCTCCTCCTTTTATCCTGGCGACTCTTCTGGTTTTCTGTGCATTAGCTTGCTTGCTAATGACATATTTGTTCTCATTGACATTTAGCGTCACATAGACCGTGCTTTGTGAGGTACCTAATGGCGCTGTAGCAGGTGTCTTCATACAAACAAACGATGTGAGAGAGTAGGATGGACGGAGGCATAAGAATGAAGTATATTCTTTATTTTTACCGGCTGCAAGACTCACTCCGGTGTACAAAACTGTGCATACAACATATCAACAACTGTTATCAAGTCAATAAGAATAGAGCGTTCTATTAATACAAAATAAAGTTTTTTTCATGTTATGATCGGCTATTGGTAAAAATTCGGTCATGAGAACGGGGCCGGAGAGAATATGCCAACGGTTTTTTGGGCGGAAGTAGCTCGTGGAGGACATGGCCAGGGTTTCCCAATTCCCAGAACCGTCGTAAACAGATGAGTGTCGGCTGTGAGGCACATTTCTTCAAACGACCCACCGTGGTCGCCTGCACTACATTGTAGAGCAGACGGTAAGAGGGCGATATAAAGTCAGACCAAAAATCTAAGACCAAGACCGCATGGTCCAAGATCAAGATCGAGACCAAAACCGCATGGTCCAAGACCAAGACCTTGTGGTCCAAGACCAAGACTTACGCCTCAAGACCAATACCAAGACCAAGACTTACGCCTCAAGACCAATACCGTAAACGTCATTCTCGATTTAAGTGTTACATAATCCCATCATTCAAATCAGATGTTTATTACATTTTATAAGAATTAAATCACACAAGGTTTTGTCCCCAAGTCGTACCCTGTGAGGTCTCATGAAGAGTCCACTACAGATAAACACCCTCTCAATAGGTACAGATGTTGCTGGGATGCAAAAAACTAATGATTGCAAAGACCGACAAATATTGACATCAACATTTAACAAATACTCCATACTCCTCTCTCGATCCCACCCAAGGCCGAGACCAAAGGCAAATGACCGAGACCAGACGCCCAAGACCAAGACCAAGACCGGCACATTCAAGACCAAGACCATGACCGCAAGTTTTCGGTCTCGAGACCCAGACCGCGGTCTCGAGACCCCATCACTGTATAAAGAACAGTCAACGGCCCATGCACTGACTGGACATACTCCCATGCATGAGAGTTGTTGTGACAGAGATGGATGACTGACAGGTGAAAGACGAAGAACAGAAAGGAGGAAATTTGTACAGATAAAAATGCACTAAATCAGTTACGCGGATGTCGCCCGCCTGACGTCCAGCTGTCAAGCGACCGCCATCCGGGAAATGGAAAGATTAAAGCAACACGTTTGATGTCATAAAAGGACAGACGCGACGCGAAGTCATTCACCTAAGCGTATCGCAGACTCTCGAGCCCACTTTCCTAAGGTTGCTGTAAATACGCTGTAAATAATAATATTTATGAAGGCGTAAAAGAACCATAACAAGCACCGCGCGTCTCGTTATCTTTGGATGATTTACGACAAACACGAGGAGGCTTAAGACCGTCGCTGCTTTTAAAGCACCGCTCAACACTAAGAGACTGGCAAAAGGATTGTCTTCGCATCGTCCGATCCCTTCTAAAGATGCAAAACGAGCGCAACAACAATTTAGCTGCATTGGTTGAAGCGTATACGTCCAATTCACCTATGTGCTTGAAGTGATTGGTTCGCACACTGATTGTGGTTTATTTAAGTGATTTAAATCTCGGGCTATAGCACGGTCCTCAAATGACAAGGCCCCCCATTCAACCGGGCATGGGTGCGGAAGGATCTCACCCGATCATTTCATTGAAAATTGAGCAAGGTCGACGTCATACGGTTGCTATAGCAACACGAGTATATTTAGAATTTTCATCCAGTTCATTGTTCCTCGTTCTGTCTTTATACTTCATCGTGATTGTTACCTCCTCGATTCGTTCTTCCTCTCACCCTGCTATTATTTCCTTGCCTTGCTGTCTTTCTCCACCGCCTTCCTTCTTGCCTTGGAAGCATTTGATCTACAGGTCATCAAGTCCAGTCCGTGTCAATTGGAAACTGTAAAGTGATGCTGTCCTCCAGCTTCTCTCGGCTGCTGTAACAGACGACGTATCCCTCGCCGTTTCCATGGCTACGTTAATAGGGAGAGCGCATCATCATTCCAAGTCCGCATCCCACCCTCGTTCACTCCCGTCTCAGCAACCAAATTGTTTGAAACAGATTTATCTCTGTCTCCCTATTAGTCTTGTTTCCTTTGGGTCAACTCAGTTCTGCATCTCTCTTCGTCCTTTTCTGTGTTCCCTTCTGTGCCCTTGTGCATTTATCCATCTATCTACCTATCTACCTATTTACCGATCTATCTATCCATATATATATATATATATATATATATATATATCTGTCTGTCTGTCTGTCTGTCCGTCCGTCCGTCCGTCCGTCCGTCCGTCTATCTAGCTATCTATTTATCTATCTATATATCTAATTTATATATCTATCTAACTACCCATCAATCTGTTTATACATCTATCCACTCATCCAACCATCCATGCAACCCACCTATCCATCCATCTATCTATCCTATCCATCTATCTTTCTACCTACCTATCTATCTGTCTTTCCCGATCTCAGTCATACAGTCCGTCATTATATTTTTTCATAAATTACAGTTTACTACAAGTTTCACTCGATACTCTTGTTGCTATTATCATTATCATTACAATTATTCTTATTGTTATTGCTGCCATTGTTATCATCATCTGCTATTGTTATCATCGTAATCATCATCATCATTATCATTATTTATTATTATTACCATCGTAACCATTACCATTATCATAATCATTACCATTATCATAATCATAATTATTATCATTATCATTATCATATTCGTTATTATTATTTTTATTATTATTATTATTATTATTACCATCATTATCATTATTATTTTTACTACCACTACTGCTACTGCTACTGCTACTGCTACTGCTACTACTACTACTACTACTACTACTACTACTACTACTACTACTACTACTACTACTACTACCACTACTACTACTACTACTATTATTATTATTCTTACTAGTGTATTGAACTGTATCATTTTAACACCTCTCTTTTCTAGACCAAAATTACGTAACTGGCACTGGAATTGGTCAATAACTTTGCGTAGGTGTGTGCATGTATGCGTCTGGTGTGAGATGGGGTTACGGTGGAGGAATGGCAACACTGCTTCATGAGCGGATGGTGGTCGGTGTGGTAGTGAGGGGTTACTGTAAATGGCGACGTTGGTCTGTGAAATACCCGGTTGTTGGCATTCAAGACATGTAACCACACAGAAATAACATAAGCATATAATTTTGTGCGTGTGTGAGTTTGTGTGTGTATGTGTGGGTGTGTGTGTGTGCGTGTCAGTGAGTGATTTATGTACATAGGTCTATGACGTATGCATGCCATGTACTGTATAGAGATCAATAATTTTCAGAGTGTATGCGCCTAAGTATATATACACATTCATTAAATAGATATATGGGATATACATATATATACTATATATATATATATATATATATATCATTTGCACAAATACCCATATCTGCAGAATAAGTGTGATATATGGTATATTTATGCAGATTAAATTACACAGAGGATTGATATCTTATTTATAAAATAAGCTTTATGAATCACGGAATAATATTATACATGCAAATTATATGCAAATTGAAAAAGAGATCAAAGAGATCTCAGTATAACTGCATTAATACATTCATGCAACGCCTTTAATGTATATATTATTAATTAGCAACTTCCAAGCGTCAGTCTCTACTGTAAAAGGCATCAAACGAATGCGCCCCAATTCAGGTGCACATCCACAAGATCAGTCCGCAAAGACAGGCAGACAGACAGACAGACAGACAGACAGACAGACAGACATACAGACAGACACACAGTCAGTCAGACAGATACACACATACAGGCAGGCAGACACAGACAGACACACAGACAGGCAGAAAGACACACATACAGGCAGACAGATACATACAGACACAGACACACAGACAGGCAGACAGACACACAGACACATACAGACAGACAGACAGACAGACACAAATACAGAAAAACAGACACACAGAGACAGATAGACGCACATACAGGCATACAGACACACACACAGACAGACGGACAGACACACAGACAGGCAGCAAACACATACACACAGACACAGAGAAATACAAGAGCCAGCCTGTGGTGGATAAGAAATGTGAAAACGTTGTCTTGCTTGGAGAACGAAATGACGTAAGGGTCTGAGCAGAACGAAATCAGATAGAAGGAGAAAACTAAAAATTAGGTCCAGGAACCGATTAAGCTTGTTCAACATGAACATATCTAGTTTTATGAATGACCCGAGAAAAGCAATCAGGTGACCTCGATGAAAAGTGATAAGGACTGGTTTTAAGTATCGTGGTTGGCATGATTTCAAACCATGAGACCACAAATTGAAAGAGATTCGTTGCTGAACATGAATCCAATGCAATGATTTTAGTGCAGTGTTAAATCAATCAATCAATCATTCAGAATTTATATAGCGCCCCTTAAAGATCTCTCTCAGAGTCGCTCCCGACCCAGGCCAGGCGGAAGAGAGTAGTCTTGAGTAACTGCTAGAATGGAGAGGAAGAGGTTCTAGGTTCATATTTCTATGTATTACTTAAAATATATTACACACTGCACACTCTGTAGTTTATATGTCGTGCGGTCTCTATATGCAGAAAATATACAGTACATAAACAAGGTACATACGAGAATATATGGTTCAATATATATACCGATTTCTTTATCTCTTATCTTCATCGAGTTAATATGTATTTTTACTTAGTATTCTATCATTAATATAGCACACGCACTCACGCAACTTTATTTGAGATAACAGATGAGATAACTGTTAGATATGAGATGATGTGAAATATGGTTTGCACTCGAGTACCATGTTAATGGTAATCATTGTCAAATAGATACTGATTATCGGAATAATCAGTGGTATATCTCTTTATCCTTGGGGGAGATAACCCTCGTACGAGTTTGGTGCTCCCCTATTGATTTGGTTATAACTGAAGGCTGTGTGATAGTCCAGTGCTGCACTGTCGAGCCAAAGGTCGGGGGTTCAACTGCCAGCCAAGATAGAAACATCTTTCAGTTTCAGTTGTACTTGCGCCCTCTGTCGAGATCGGCTGTTGAAAACGTACTGTACTCTGACGTTGAGAAGATCAGACGGAAAGGGAGAGAACTTATCCAGTAGGCACAGTAGGCACTGTGCCTAGGGCCTACGAAACTTTCAGGGGCCTACGAAATTCTGAAACTGAGATATTGAATGATTGACCAGGAAAATGGAAAAAGGAAAATCGCAAATAACAGCAAATTCAAATTTAATAACTTTTGTAATGAAACAGTTTAAATTAAGCTGTACTGTGTTAACTTTGTGGACTTGGAATTGACAGTTGAGTTGGGGTCTACGAATGCAAGAGTGCCTAGGGCCCACGACGACCTTAAAACGGCCCTGCCTAAAATATCAAGCCGGGGTCAGCTTAAAGGATTTTTTCTTCCTCTTAGCTTTATCTATTACTACAACGGCGCTATAGAAACTATTAAATTAGATTAGTCCACGTGGTCCTTGGTATACCACGTGGTCATCGCCAACCTGTTTGAGGCTTGTGCGTTGTGACCCAATAATAATAATACAAAGATGTGTAAGTGGTCCGTTCAAAGGGCAAAATGCGACACGTGTCAGCAATTAACAGGTCAGGTAAAGTCAGTTCAAGGCAGAAAAGGTCACGGAGTATGGATTCGAGCCTTTCTGAGATGATTAGGGTCCAGTAAAGGTTGAGTCAGATTAGAACAGATGAGATCAGATTAAGATAGATCATAATCCTCACAGGTACAAGAGACTAGAAGGCCTCAGGTCTTTAAATAGACCTGACATTTGACCTTTCTCTTCATGGAGCGCCTATATATATATGATTGCTTTTGTTTCTTTACTGGTTAGATTTGGTTTAACAGGGCTTCATCCTGGAGACGGAGCACGAGCTTATGATCATGGATGATCCAATGCATATGAGATCTTAGACTGATCGAATACATCTGAAGTCTTAGAATGTTCGAATGCATCTGAAATCTTAGAATGCTCGAATGCATTTGAACTCTTAGACTGATCGAATGCATCTGAAGTATTAGAATGTTCGAATGCATCTGAAGTATTAGAATGTTCGAATGCATCTGAAGTCTTAGAATGCTCGAATGCATTTGAACTCTTAGGATGATCGAATGCATCTGAAGTATTAGAATGTTCGAATGCATCTGAAGTATTAGAATGTTCGAATGCATCTGAAGTCTTAGAATGTTCGAATGCATTTGAAATCTTAGGATGATCGAATGCATCTGAAGTATTAGAATGTTCGAATGCATCTGAAGTATTAGAATGTTCGAATGCATCTGAAGTATTAGAATGTTCGAATGCATCTGAAGTATTAGAATGTTCGAATGCATCTGAAGTATTAGAATGTTCGAATGCATCTGAAGTCTTAGAATGTTCGAATGCATCTGAAATCTTAGACTGATCGAACGCATCTGAAGTCTTACAATGTTCGAATGCATCTGAAGTATTAGAATGTTCGAATGCATCTGAAGTCTTAGAATGTTCGAATGCATCTGAAATCTTAGACTGATCGAACGCATCTGAAGTCTTAGAATGTTCGAATGCATCTGAAGTCTTAGAATGCTCGAATGTATTTGAAATCTTAGAATGTTCGAATGCATCTGAAGTCTTAGAATGTTCGAATGCATCTGAAATCTTAGACTGATCGAACGCATCTGAAGTCTTAGAATGTTCGAATGCATCTGAAGTCTTAGAATGCTCGAATGTATTTGAAATCTTAGAATGCTCGAATGCATTTGAACTCTTAGACTGATCGAATGAATCTGAAGTCTTAGAATGTTCGAATGCATCTGAAGTCTTAGAATGCTCGAATGCATCTGAAGTCTTAGAATGCTCGAATGTATTTGAAATCTTAGGATGATCGAATGCATCTGAAGTCTTAGAATGTTCGAATGCATCTGAAGTCTTAGAATGCTCGAATGCATCTGAAGTATTAGAATGTTCGAATGCATCTGAAGTCTTAGAATGTTCGAATGCATCTGAAGTCTTAGAATGTTCGAATGCATCTGAAGTCTTAGAATGCTCGAATGCATTTGAACTCTTAGACTGATAGAATGCATCTGAAGTCTTAGAATGTTCGAATGCATCTGAAGTCTTACAATGTTCGAATGCATCTGAAGTCTTAGAATGTTCGAATGCATCTGAAGTCTTAGAATGCTCGAATGCATCTGAAGTATTAGAATGTTCGAATGCATCTGAAGTCTTAGAATGTTCGAATGCATCTGAAATCTTAGACTGATCGAATGCATCTGAAGTCTTAGAATGTTCGAATGCATCTGAAATCTTAGACTGATCGAACGCATCTGAAGTCTTAGAATGTTCGAATGCATCTGAAGTCTTAGAATGCTCGAATGTATTTGAAATCTTAGAATGCTCGAATGCATTTGAACTCTTAGACTGATCGAATGAATCTGAAGTCTTAGAATGTTCGAATGCATCTGAAGTCTTAGAATGCTCGAATGCATCTGAAGTCTTAGAATGCTCGAATGTATTTGAAATCTTAGGATGATCGAATGCATCTGAAGTCTTAGAATGTTCGAATGCATCTGAAGTCTTAGAATGCTCGAATGCATCTGAAGTATTAGAATGTTCGAATGCATCTGAAGTCTTAGAATGTTCGAATGCATCTGAAGTCTTAGAATGTTCGAATGCATCTGAAGTCTTAGAATGCTCGAATGCATTTGAACTCTTAGACTGATAGAATGCATCTGAAGTCTTAGAATGTTCGAATGCATCTGAAGTCTTAGAATGTTCGAATGCATCTGAAGTCTTAGAATACTCGAATGCATTTGAACTCTTAGACTGATCGAATGCATCTGAAGTCTTAGAATGTTCGAATGCATCTGAAGTCTTAGAATGTTCGAATGCATCTGAAGTCTTAGAATGTTCGAATGCATCTGAAGTCTTAGAATGTTCGAATGCATCTGAAGTATTAGAATGTTCGAATGCATCTGAAGTCTTAGAATGTTCGAATGCATCTGAAGTCTTAGAATGTTCGAATGCATCTGAAGTCTTAGAATGCTCGAATGCATTTGAACTCTTAGACTGATCGAATGAATCTGAAGTCTTAGAATGTTCGAATGCATCTGAAGTCTTAGAATGCTCGAATGCATCTGAAGTCTTAGAATGCTCGAATGTATTTGAAATCTTAGAATGATCGAATGCATCTGAAGTCTTAGAATGTTCGAATGCATCTGAAGTCTTAGAATGCTCGAATGCATCTGAAGTATTAGAATGTTCGAATGCATCTGAAGTCTTACAATGTTCGAATGCATCTGAAGTCTTAGAATGTTCGAATGCATCTGAAGTCTTAGAATGCTCGAATGTATTTGAAATCTTAGGATGATCGAATGCATCTGAAGTCTTAGAATGTTCGAATGCATCTGAAGTCTTAGAATGCTCGAATGCATTTGAACTCTTAGACTGATCGAATGCATCTGAAGTCTTAGAATGTTCGAATGCATCTGAAGTCTTAGAATGTTCGAATGCATCTGAAGTCTTAGAATACTCGAATGCATTTGAACTCTTAGACTGATCGAATGCATCTGAAGTCTTAGAATGTTCGAATGCATCTGAAGTCTTAGAATGTTCGAATGCATCTGAAGTCTTAGAATGTTCGAATGCATCTGAAGTCTTACAATGTTCGAATGCATCTGAAGTCTTAGAATGTTCGAATGCATCTGAAGTCTTAGAATACTCGAATGCATTTGAACTCTTAGACTGATCGAATGCATCTGAAGTCTTAGAATGTTCGAATGCATCTGAAGTCTTAGAATGTTCGAATGCATCTGAAGTCTTAGAATGTTCGAATGCATCTGAAGTCTTCTCTCTTTGTGCTGTCGGCTCTAGGAGCCCTAGCGATCGCCATGATACACAGTCTCCATTGCCGTCTTGCTACTTCCCCAGTAGCCCTTGAGTCGCGCTCCGGCCTGGGAGTCCCATCAGCGCTCCGGCCTGGGAGTCCCACCATCAGCGACCATCGGCGTGGTTTGGTGTGTCGCATGACGATTTTCTTGGCATGTTAACAGGGGTGGTTTGCCATTGCCTTCCCCTGGTTTTGCCTGCCGTGCCCGTTCGTTCCCCTTCCTTTGGAAGGGTACCAACAGTCCGCACCGCGTGAAGGTGGGCACGGAGGACTTTGGTTCACCAGCCCAGGTCGGGTCCGAGTCTACGCTCATGAGAGACGTCGGTCAGGTCGCCTCCCTGCTTTACTCTGTAACAGAGTGACTGGTGAACCTTTGCGGAAGTCTTAGAATGCCCTAATGCATCTGAAGTCTTAGAATGTTCGAATGCATCTGAAGTCTTAGAATGCTCGAATGTATTTGAAATCTTAGAATGTTCGAATGCATCTGAAGTCTTAGAATGTTCGAATGCATCTGAAGTCTTAGAATGTTCGAATGCATCTGAAGTCTTAGAATGCTCGAATGCATCTGAAGTCTTAGAATGCTCGAATGCATCTGAAGTCTTAGAATGCTCGAATGCATCTGAAGTCTTAGAATGCTCGAATGCATCTGAAGTCTTAGGATGCTCGAATGTATTTGAAATCTTAGAATGTTCGAATGCATCTGAAGTCTTAGAATGTTCGAATGCATCTGAAGTCTTAGAATGTTCGAATGCATCTGAAGTCTTAGAATGCTCGAATGCATCTGAAGTCTTAGAATGTTCGAATGCATCTGAAGTCTTAGAATGTTCGAATGCATCTGAAGTCTTAGAATGTTCGAATGCATCTGAAGTCTTAGAATGTTCGAATGCATCTGAAGTCTTAGGATGATCGAATGCATCTGAAGTCTTAGGATGATCGAATGCACCTGAAGTCATGGGCGTTCGGAGGGGAGGCAAGGGGCATTTGTCCCCTAGATTTTGAACGTATTTAAAAAATTAAATCTTTTGATTATTATGATTATTACAACAGTCCCAACACGATTTTTAATGCGAGAAAACACTTAATTATTTAGGTAAGTCCTTGTCCATTATGCATTTTTAAAGCTGTCACGTGTTCTGTGTTCATGAATATTTTGCCCCCACCCCATAAAAATTCCTGCGTACGCCCGTGCCTGAAGTCTTAGTTTGGTCGTTCCTTCTAATCATCCGTCTTCGTCCAATTTCGATCTTTTCTCTCCAGAGACAGAAAATAATTCAGCAAATACATTATCCAGAAGCACCGTGACTTTAATGGAAAGACACTCTGCCTCTGTCTGCCTTTCTGTCTGCCTCTGTCTGCCTCTCTGTCTTCCTGGTGGACTGTCTTTCGGTTAGCATGTTTATCTTCCTGTTTTCATGCTGTATGTTCGCTTGTCTGTCTACATATCTAAATACGTCTGTTTGCCTATTTGTCTATCTGTCTGTCAGCCTGGCTGTCTTTCGCCCTTCGTGTCTGTCTCTCTGTATGCTTGTAACGGGCTGTTCTCACCTTACTTGTCTGCTCAGGTACGTTCCTAATCAAACCATCACACCGTTAAAACACAACAGCTCAGAAATGCTCCATGCGAGTCAGACAAATTGCTCGGAGTGTGTTCATTTATTCATGCAGAGCACTTATTAGTCGGTAAATCTTTACGGATGTACTCTAGGGTTCAACAACGGAGTCATGCGAAGGCTATGGTAAAACAGTGGAGCCTTGACAAGTGATTTGAATGATGGTAAAACCAGTTGGCAAGTCGAAACTGTTATGAAAAACGATACCAAATAAAAGTGGCAAGGCATTATTATAATCATTTTCATAATTAATTATATTTAGAATAATAATATTATAATAGTAATAATAATAATGATGTTATTATGAATAATAATCATTTATTCTTAAATTATGTCATATCATATCACATCAGTCATGTCAAGTCATGTCATGTCATATAATTTCATATCATATTATATTCCATTATATTACATTACATTATATAATAATAATAATAATAATAATAATAATAATAATAATAATAATAATAATAATAATAATAATAATAATAATACATTATCCAGAAGCACCGTGATTTCCTGATTTTCCGGAAAAAACAATAAATAGTCTAATATCTAAGTCCCCGAGGGATCATATGTACCTTGGGGCAAAAAAAAATAAAATAAATAATAATAATAATAATAATAATAATAATTATTATTATTATTATTATTATTATTATTTTATTATTATTATTATTATTATTATTATTATTATTATTATTATTATTATTATTTTAATCGTCATCATCATAATTATTCTGATAATTGTCATTATTATTATTGATAATTGTTATTGTTATTGCAATCACTAAATCGGTCAACATCCGTTTCTGGGATTAAACGTTGACTTTAATGACTGCTGTGGTCTTAGCAGCCTATCTAGGTTTCATAAGCTTAAGAACAGCTTATGAGAAAAGGCGCTACATGAGCGACTGACTGGACAGGGAAACATGGCAGCTGCGTCTGCGTTGCTATGACAACGTCAACTGATGCCGAGTCATAAGTTGCCATTTAGGCGTTGCCATCGAAGAGAGGTCTTCAAGTGCTCTCACTGTTCAAGCGCCATTAAGAAGACACGGCTCAATTTGGACGAAAGCTTAATGCCAGATAAGACAGACAAATACAGAGTGACAGACAGACAGACAGACAGACACAAACACACACATACAGACAGCCAAACAGACGGACGTGCGGACAAACAGAAAGGCAGACAGACGTACAGATGGACAAACGAACACACAGAAAGACACACACTCAGATAGACAGACTGACAGAAAGACATACATTGAAGGAATATTCCAATGCAGATAATCACATCAAATGGCACAGGCAAATGGACAAAATGACGGACGCACGTATATAGAGACGGAAGTATGGACAGTCATACAGTCATACTTACAGATACACACAGATAGACGGATATACAGAGAGATATACAGACGGACAGACACATACAAACGCAGAAGACATGCAGACAGACATACATACACAGAGATGGACAAACAGACAAATATAGAAATGGACGAAAATACACAAAGAAACACCAACACACAGAAAGACACAGACACACAGACACACACACACACACACACACGCACAAGCAGACATACTGAATCTCAATAACACGAGGCTATTTGCGTAATGGTCAAAACTAACTGTTCTAATAATGATGACGATTTAATCACAGCGCTCTATTGCAGCCGAACCACCAAGATCAGCAAAATGGAGTGGATTAAATTAGATTAATGACTACCGTCACTAATACTACTAGGGCCTACTACTAGCGCTACTGCCACCGCTATCACTACCACTACTACTATTACTACTAGCAGTGCTTTTTCTAGAAAAAAAGGTTCCGGAACTGAACAATAGGTTCCGGAACTGAACAATTATGGAAGGGCTAAAGTCCAGAGTAAAACGACATTGGGAGTTGGGAGGGGTCTCAATAAGCACTGAAAACAGTTCATAACACTGAATTTTAAATTAAAATAGCTAAATTACTGTGTTTATTATTAAAATAAATAAATAATTTTGTAATAGCTGAAAAAAGGTGCCGGAACGCCGTTCCGGCGCGTTCCGACTGAAAAAAGCACTGACTACTAGTACTACTACCACTACTACTATATTATCTACTATTACCATTACTACTACTAACACTACTAGGCCTACTACTCTACTACTAGCACTTCTACCACTACTACTACATTGCCTACTACTGCCATTACTAATACTATTCCTACTGCAACTACGACTGCCATCACTACTAATTTAATTTCAAATGTCCAATTTCGAAGGAAACAGAGGCGCCCGCAGCGTGACGCACTGGACGTACGTGCGACCACTCACCAAATCAAATCCACAGAAAGAATAGGCATCGCATCGATATTTTGCTAAACTGCAATACGGCATGTTAAAGCATTAGATGTTATCTAAATTGATTTTTTACGCTTGTCACTACTCACTACTCTATCTATGGCAGTTATTTCAATTTTCCTACTTATATGTATTGTAGCAAAGCGGGCAAGCGGCCATATTATTTGTTTACGAGAGAGGTGTGTAACTGTGTATCCAATGTTTTTAAGCCTGCGGGCGCCCCTGGAAGGAAATGAGTAGGCCCTACGCTTAAAAGAGGTGTGGCAAGTATAAAGTTCTGTCCACGAGAGCTCTGGTTATATTGGTGTTGCTGCTTTCAAATCATGCTGAACAATGGCTTTTTTAAAACACACAAAATGCCTCTGATTCCATAACAGCAACTCTGATTAGCATGCGCATCGAATCTGGAATGCGGTTAATGAAGGCAGCGGCGCCGACGTACGTTCGTTCCTTTGAAGTCAGCCGACGGCGAGATTTTGTTTGATTGTTTTAGAACTAAATCCGACAGTCAAGCTCTATCGCTTCACCTTCTGACTTCATTCAAAGCTTGGTTATCAAAATAACCGATTGTATATCAAATGAACTTCTCAAACGAGGCTCAGTTACGATTGGCCGTTTCGTTTGATGTGACTGTCGATTGATGATGATGATGCCTTGTTCACTGGCCTATAACGCCTTCAGAGACGCCATATTAACCTCTAAATATCTCACATTACGTGTGCCACCTACACATATCAATCAATCAATCAGTCAGTCAATCAATCAATCAATCAATCAATCAATCAATCAATCAATCAATCAATCAATCAATCAATCAATCAATCAATCAATCAATCAATCAATCAATCAAACAATCAATCAATCAATCGTCAATCAATCCTTTTATTAAGCCATTTTGGAGTACAAGGAAATACAGCACAATTTTTTTAATTTTTTACATTGGCAACAAGAGGAACCCAAGAGGGATCAGGATCCCGCTTACCAGGGCCACCTAAGTTAACATTCCATCGTAATGTAAGTACATGGCAGCACAGTCGATACATAGGCCTACATAGGGTCCTACATAAGTAAACTATACACAGATCAGGGATGGCGAACCTACGGCACAAATTTTGTTCGGCACGCCACCTGAACTTTCGGTATCTTTCCCCTCCCGGGTTTTATACAAAACACAAAACTAATAGGTTCCTCTAGTTGGAGCTTAATCGGGGGGGGGGTGCACAAAAAAAATCAATGCTCCTTTTTAAACAAAAAATAAACTCTCAAAGTAGCTAGACTCTAGTGCAAGGTTGGCCTATACTGACAATTTCTATAGTTGCGTCTGTGACAACTATGCTCTTGAATAAATGTTGTATTGTATTGTATTACATACATACATTCATACATTCATACGTACATACATACCTGAATAATATAAATATTTACATAAAACATAAATATATGCATGTACATACATAAATACATACGTGTAGGCCTATAGGCCTACTACGTTTAGAGAACAAAAATGGAATATAGAAAAGAATATGGAGAATATGCTTACATGGATGAGAATAAGCATCCCACTATGTTGGATTTGTATAAAAATGGAATGGGTTTGATTGGATTAAAGTAGGCCTAACGAAGATCAGTTTATGATTTGATTAAGGAGATCAGGTCACTAATCTAATCAGACGGAGACCTGATCTGATTATACACGACATATTGAACCGAAATTGAAAAATTCCTTGTCAGCTGCGGTT
>OY744615.1:10054764-10232264 GCA_963556255.1 Allolobophora icterica | reverse complement strand
GAAAGACATAGTCATATAGACAGACAGGTAGGCACACAGAGATAGCTAGGCAGGCAGACACACGGACAAACACAGACAGAATATATTGTGCCAAATCTGACGCCTTTGCAACGCAAGCATACTGATCACCTTCCACTGCATTCGCCAAAGACCTAATAGTGGACCGACCGCTGTCATTTTCCCGAGGAAAACCTTCTCTTTCCAATTATTATTGAAAGATAAATGACCGACAAAGACGTTGTTGACAACAACTTACTTTACATCATGCAGATATTTTATATTGGTCTACATAGATTCACCTCTTTCATTTACACTTAATGTGAACAATTAAATGAATACTGCCGAGTATAATGTTCGTAACACATATATTTATCATGAGTTAATTGTTATTATTAATTAGAAACCTCATTGAAGTCGGTGTTTAACGCACAATATATCAATCTTTTGCAGTCAGGTCATATTGTATCATATTTTAAATTAATATGTTTCTTACTTTATATCTCTTATTTTAATAGTAGTTTCCGGTGTTTAACGATATCTTATGGCTGTCATGGCCGTTGACGTCGCCCTCCTCCTTTTCCATGTCTGGGACTGGCACTACCAGAATACGGACAGTGGAGGAGTTTTATTATAAATCATAAGTACAATTTAATTTACGCGATTAGGCCTATTCGTCCGTTCCTGATATACGTCTTTAGACACCGTTAAATCACGTGCTACACACGCTATAAAATTCCGACATTCGTTTATCCCATCCGTTATTATTGCAGGTCGAAAATCGATGGGACGAATAAATTGCAATTAGCAAGGATTATCTTGCACTTCATAATAATTTATGTGGACGTCAACGTCCTTTCTTGCCATAAGATGTCGTTAAACTATGGATCCATCCAATCCAATATATTACGTTTGGAAAAAAGCATAAACAACGCAAACGACTGATTAAACAATCGATATAAACAGTAAACAATACCTGTAACTGTAATTGTATGCGTTCATTTATATAGCACCTCTCAAAGAAAACTCATCAGAGGTGCTCCCTACCTGACTATACAAGACCATGATCGATTGGATTGGTCTTCAACCGGTTTCGAAATGTAGGCATTGAAAGAAGAAGCTCGTGTAGTGGAAGGATAGGCCTACTTGTTATTGTCCTTTAATAGGTTTTTCCTTAGATGAGGGTGAGAATAATAGTCGGGCGGGTCTTTCTTAGGATCCTCACAGTTGTCTTCATTGCACACCCCAGGGAATCGTTTCCAACCCCATCAGTTTGCCATGGATATAAGGGATAACTAGTATTTCTGGTTTTCATATCAACTGTTTATATTGTGCATATATTTTAGCATTTTCTTTCACAATTCACTTTGTGGGTTACTAATAAAGTAAGGTCTGGTTTATTGTGAGATTTGTGACCATGTGAATTGCATACAAATAAATTTGGTGATGTCATCACTTTAAGGAGTTTAAGCTTTCTATTGCATTTTTGAATTTTCTCAGTTTGCAAACAAACGGGAAAAATTCAACTCCACATGGATCAAACTCATCAAAGTCTAACCCCTCCAGTCTTTTTTCTACAATTCTCACACCGCTTAGACGTGAGTATAATTACCAACTTCTGCTGCGCTGATGTCTAATGCACAAAAATCATCTTCCCATAGCGTACCAAAATCAAGCTGCAGTCACATCATAACCCAGAAACATCAGTCAGCTGAAGCAGGTAAGCAGTCTACTGTAACTGTGGATAAGCCAACTGGAAAAGGCGAAAGTGAAATATAATGATTTGAAATATCGCGTTTGGTAAAAGTGGAAAAGAAATGCACCAGATTTGAAAAATGACGAAAAGAATAGTTCATTCTTTCGCATCCATCGTTGTCAAATGTGTGGCACTAGAAACTGATGAGGTTATACCTATTTCTACCTCTGCAAATAGAGCAGATCAGATTCTGTGCAGGCATACACTACAGGTGTACAGAGCCGCGCTCTATCGGTTTCTAGTATAGGTCTGAATTAGTTCACCTTTATTGATCTGCAATGCGGCCGATGCATAGCGCGTGCAATGGCGCGTTAAGAACAGTTTTGTGCCAAAGAACGACGCAGGTGGTGAATCAACAGATGATGATGATGATGATGATGAAGATGATGATGATCATGATGATGATCATGATCATGATGATGATCATGGAAACGACGAGTATGACGATAGCGATGATGAGATGATACTTAGAATATATACCTTTACGTATTCACGTTTAATTTATACTTATGAGTACAGGAACCACTTGTTTGTAGATGCATACAGGAACGATCTGTTTGTGCATGTATACAGGAACCACTTGCTGGCATATGTATACAGGAACCATTTGTTAGCAGGTGTATGCAGGAACCATCTGTTTGCATATGTAATTCGGGAACCACTTGTTTGCATGTGTATACAGGAACCACTTGTTTGCATTTGTATACAGGAACCACTTGTTTGCAGATCTATACAGGAACCACTTATTTGCAGATGTATACACGAACCATTTGCTTGCATTTGTATACAGGAACCACTTGTTTGCAGATGCATAGTTGTATACAGGAATGACTTACTTGCATTTGTATACAGGAACCACTTGTTTGCAGATGTATACATGAATCACTTGCTTGCATTTGTATACAGCAACCACTTGTTTGCAGATATACAGGAACCACTTGCTTGCATTTGTATGCAGGAACCAACTGTTTGCACGTGTTTGCATGTGTATACAGGAACCATTTGTTACCGACTGTTTCATTCCTAAGTCGAACTGATCTTGTGGTTCGTCATTTATTCAGCGCCTTTTATTTGCTGCGCCGGTAACAACACTCGTTCGAATATCTGCGCAGCCCCCAACATAATCCCCAACTCTCCAGCTTTTCTCATCCGATAAATGCGCTACATAAATCTATGCAATAAGGCAAGGTAAGGTTATGGTAGCAAGGTTAGAGAAGGTAAGTATATGCTTTGTTAAGGTAAAATTAATCACTGAACGCTTTGTAAGGCAACTTAAGGTAAGGTAGCTTACGGTAGAGTAAAGCAAGGTAGGCCTAATTATATTGTGTATATAAGACAAGGTAAGGTATGGAGAGGAAAAATAAGGTAAGGAAAGGAAAGGTAAAGTAAGGTAAGGAATGGAAGGTAAAGTAAGGTAAGGTAAGGAAAGGTAAAATAAGGTAAGGTAAGGAAAGGTAAAGTATGGTAAGGTAAGGAAAGGTAAAGTATGGTAAGGTAAGGAAAGGTAAAGTAAGGTAAGGTAAGGTAAGGAAAGGTAAAGTATGGTAAGGTAAGGAAAGGTAAAATAAGGTAAGGTAAGGAAAGGTAAAGTATGGTAAGGTAAGGAAAGGTAGAGTATGGTAAGGTAAGGAAAGGTAAAGTATGGTAAGGTAAGGAAAGGTAAAGTATGGCAAGGTAAGGAAAGGTAAAGTATGGTAAGGTAAGGAAAGGTAAAGTATGGTAAGGTAAGGTAAGGTAAAGTATGGCAAGGTAAGGAAAGGTAAAGTATGGTAAGGTAAGGAAAGGTAAAATAAGGTAAGGTAAGGAAAGGTAAAGTATGGTAAGGTAAGGAAAGGTAAAATAAGGTAAGGTAAGGAAAGGTAAAGTATGGTAAGGTAAGGAAAGGTAAAGTATGGTAAGGTAAGGAAAGGTAAAGTATGGCAAGGTAAGGAAAGGTAAAGTATGGTAAGGTAAGGAAAGGTAAAATAAGGTAAGGTAAGGAAAGGTAAAGTATGGTAAGGTAAGGAAAGGTAAAGTATGGTAAGGTAAGGAAAGGTAAAATAAGGTAAGGTAAGGAAAGGTAAAGTATGGTAAGGTAAGGAAAGGTAAAGTATGGTAAGGTAAGGAAAGGTAAAGTATGGTAAGGTAAGGAAAGGTAAAATAAGGTAAGGTAAGGAAAGGTAAAGTATGGTAAGGTAAGGAAAGGTAAAGTATGGTAAGGTAAGGAAAGGTAAAGGAATGTAAGGTAAGGAAAGGCTGAGTAAGGTAAGGACAGGTAAAATTAGGTAAGGTAAGGAAAGGTAACGTAAGGTAGTAAAGCTAAGGTAAAGTGAGGAAAGCAAGTTAACTTAGGTAAGGAATGGTAACTTTTATTATCCCATCATTTCATTATTACTATTAACTCGTCCCTTTCCTCTTCCTTCCCATCCTTCTATCACCTTCCGTCTTCACTCCTTCATTCTCTTCTTTTCTTCCCCTTTCTCTTTGCCTGTCTCCTCTTCCCCACATAGCAAACACAGCTGCACTCTTTCATTGCAATTAATAACTTCAGTCGCACCGCTGTCCGATGCACAACTCATCAACCGAAATAGAGCCGTGAAAAAGAAACCAACTATTTCTGAATGATACTATTTAGTAATCGTCCTTCATAAGGTGCTTCTCAGATGTAATTATAATAATTAATTATAATTAGCAGCTTCTGTAGAACTGGTGTCTAACGTACAAAGCATCAACCAATGGCGCACCAAGAAACAAGCCATAACCAGGTCGCCTAAAGGTGTTGTTATAACTATTGTTGTTGCTATTACCAACATCATGCATTTATTAAGCGCCACTAACTGACCAAGTATCAGTCGATGGCGCTGAGCAATTGTGAGTGAAGGACTTGCTCACGGTCCATACACAGTAATCGTGTCAGGCGGAGGCTTGAACCCGTACTCTCCACGTTAGAAGGCAAGTACTCTAACCAGTCCGTTACTACGTCTCAAATCCAACACCGAAAACGTAAATAGACGAATAAATGGAATGGGTGGTTCTTACCGATCGTGTATGAAATCCCATCGAGGGTGAAGGTCGCGGCACTCTTCGCCTTCTTGAACTGACGCAGGACGACAGGAACCGCCTTTGCACCATCTCTTGCATCCTCTGCGGATCGAAGCGAATCAGAAGGTTGCTGATGCTGACATGAACGATGCTGAGAATGAACAGCAGCCGCAGCTGTCGGCATCCTCTTCTCAGTTCCCGCCATAATTGTCAGGAACCAAACTGTACAATTTTGGTAGGATTCAACACTCTTTGTACAGATCCAGAAGCGTTAGAATACGTGGGAGTAGCAGAAGATGGTCAGTGGACAGGTGGTAGCAGTAGCGATTTTCTGGTCAAGGTTAACCTGAAGATGTAACAATGTACACATTTTTCTATGGCGGCCGTACAGCCTCGAGCCCTCGACCCTACTCACTTTGCAATGAACTGATCTAGCGATAGACTTCACCACCGTTTCAATGCGTGCAACGCCATGTAAGCCTTTGTAAGGTCCCCGTGTATGGACCACTCTAGCCCGATGTAGCGATTTCAGATAACCCTCATTTCAAATTACCCCTGGTAACTTGAAATCGAGTTGAGATTACCGGGGTAATCTGAAATCGATTTCAAGTTACCCCGGGGTAACTTGAAATCGATTTCAGATTACACCCTACGATTTCAGATTACCCCCTCAAATTAACGGGGCCCGTTCTTCGACTATCTCATAATAATAATAATAACTGATTGTTGACATTTATCATTAAACTCTCGTTGCACCTCTAGTACACGATGTACAAGAAGCTAGCTTTCTCTGTAGATCACAATTATATCAACTAGGTTGAATCTTTGTATATCTTATGTGTGTATGTAGGCCTAATACGTCAGGCACTTTGAACTAGTGTATGAGTGGTTTTAATACAACATTTCTGTGACATTTTTTATTCTTTTAAATATTGAGACCAGCTTTCAATCTTGTATGTTTCACGTGCTTTATTCAATAAACATATCAGGATTTGTAAGCATAAGAATTTATAATTTTAGCTAAACCAGACAGGGGGTAATGTGAACAGCGCAGGGGTAACTTGAAATCGCGTTCAGGCTGCTCCCGGGGGGTAGTATGTGAAATCGATTTCAGATTACCGGGAGGTAACTTGAAATGGGGGTAGCCTGAAGTCCTTACACCGGGATACAAATCTGTTAAATAAGCCATCATCGTTGTGCAACCCCGCATTCTCTAGCAGTCAGTCGCATGTGTTTACACTGCTTACATGCCCCCATGGAGCCCGTATGGGAGACGTATTCCCATGCGGGACCCATATCGAACCCACAATGATCCCAACTAATGCCCACGACGCGTGCCACGACAGTATGCGTCTATCAAGTGAGTTCACTTTAACGGTTTGGGTAAATCTTCGAAAGATCAAAGCACCATATAAACGCCGCTATAAACATTCAACGATAAGTCAGCAAGATTTGGACTTTGCGGGCGCTGTCTTAGCAGTTAGCACGTGCGGATCATTACAGGATGTAGGAATCACCGTAGAATAATAATAATAATCTTTATTAATTCAAACTGACAAACGCAGTAAGATTACATTGAAACATGACAGAGGATCAGTTTGGCTTCAGACCAACTGGCAGTTGTACCAGTGCACTCACCTTCTTTCTGCATCACGTCACCCAGATGCTAGAAAGTAACTCTTATGTGCGTTGTTTGCTAGTCGACTTCTCTAAAGCTTTTGATGTTGTTGACCATTCAGTTCTAATACCTAAAGTCATGGCTTTAAACATGCTGCCTGAAATTTCAAATTGGGTCATTGACTTCCTAACTGGTCGATCTCAAGTCCTCAAATATGGCAATGTACTTTCTGATTCTACTTCCATTAATCGCAGTATTATCCAAGGGTCTGGTCTTGGTCCCACCCTCTACATTGTAATGGAGAGCGATCTTAAACCCGTCTCTCTGTCCAACATCCTTTTCAAATTTGCAGATGATACTAACCTTCTCACCCCCCAAAATTCTCCTGTTAGCTTGGAATCTGAATTTGATAATATTAAGGATTGGGCCTCCAGGAACAGAATGACACTTAATTTTTCCAAGACTAAAGAAATTGTATTTCATAGACCGAATCCAAGACACTTGTCTCTTCCGGATCCTATCAGCAATGTTGAAAGAGTAAAAATTGTCAAATTGCTGGGTGTTCTTTTTCGAGAAGACTTAAAATTTGATGACCATGTTTCATTTATTTTGAAGATATGCAGCCAACGCCTATACCCCCTAAAAGTCCTCCGATCTCAAGGAATGCCTCCCAGCAAACTAAAGAACATTTTTCAAGCCCTTGTAGTCTCACGACTAACGTATGCCATACCATCTTGGGGGGGATTCCTGTCGGCTGAACTGGGTGGAAAAATTGAATCTTTTTTGCGCAGGGCTGGGCGCAGTAACCTCTTTAGTGGTGATGGTTTAACTTTAGAGAAGATTTGTGAAAAAATTGAATTGAAGTTCTTCAAAAGCATCCAGTCACCCCAACACTGTCTTCACCAATTACTGCCTGCAGAGCACCTTCATAAATTCAACTTAAGAAAAAGGGGACATGCTTTTGAATTACCGCACTTTAATACATTGCTACATAAGAAATCCTTCATCATTCGCTCACTGTACAAGTATAAAAACTGGGTTAATGCTGGTTCTAGTACCTGTTCTGATATCTAACTGGCTCTTTTTGTAGACCATAGTAATGCTTATGTTCCTTAGAATGTAAGGCTTAGATCATAACTTTAGTTATAGATAGGCCTATGTATGTAAATAAGACACTATCGTTTATTGTTTATAATACTGTATAATGTATATGTATGTAAATAAGACATTATATAGAATTGCTTGTGTTTAAACTGTCTTACAGTGTTACTGATATTGTGATCATTTTGTATGTATTGTTGTAAAGTATGAGCGTTTGTCTTATACTAATAAAAGATTACTTACTTACTTACTTACAATGAAATCTTAACTAAACACACGGTTTGGCAGCCATGCAAGGCGTCGCCCTTAGAGGAGGTTACGGGAATCGATCCGCGAACCTAAAGCTCTCCTGTCCATGAGTGTTACCATTACTCTACCCCCCCCCCAAGAAGGCGAATGATTGTGACTTTGGTGCGTTCGTGACACCATCAGACCTAAAGACGGGTTTTGCGTCATCTAGTCATCGATCAGAGTCAAAGTGCACGAAAGGTTATGGCTTAAGACGAACTAATCCTAATTTAGCTAATCAGCTAAAGACGGTGTAGGCCTATGTGGTCGAGATGGTTATTGTTCCAACTGTTCGTCGATACTCTTATCTTATAAACGGTACAAAAGGTTATCGATTGAAACGACTAATCACGTCTTAAGTAGTTTTCTCTCTGAGCAATAGTCTTGTGGTTAGCGTTCTGCGCTGTCAACAATCTAGTGTTAATTTGCTGAACCGTTACCTGAGAAGTCGAGGGTCAAATCCCCGTCAGGGCATTAAGATGTTTTGAGAGTTGTTTCTTCCAATATGTGCAATTGGTTATAAATGAGTACACTGACCGTACACTGTTTTGTACTGATCAGACAGACAGACAGACCGACAGAAACAGAGACAGGCAGACAGAGAGACAGACAGACAGACAGACAGACAGACAGAAACAGAGAGAGAGAGAGAGAGATGAACTCCTCTGCCTTCGAAGCTTTCTCATCCTCAACAAAACCCGCCTTAGCAGCGCCTTTTTGACAGTGGCGGCGCGACGTTTTGAAAAGTGGTTCGGCAAATTAGAGGGTCTGGGTAAAAGTGTACGGTAAAATTATGGTTTTTCCGTAAAACCTTAAGAAGTGGTACGGCAAAAGCCTACATCAAACATAGCCGGCGCCGCCACTGCTTTTTGACTTTACTTAGTTCTATTCCACTTACCTCTTTATATAGCGCCGTTATCCTAAATCCATTGGAGTAGCCGACGGGAAATCCGTTGAGTCAGTGACACAGAAGTCAGGATATATACCAGTCCCAAGTTATGTGCATGGACTACTTGTTATATCAATCGCAACTCTTATATCCTTTTATTTACAATCCGTCGACTATACAGACCGCTAGTTGAAGTAACGGTTGCCCTCGTATCCTTTCATCTACCAACCTTCTAACCTACATGATTCATCGCTGCATCCGTTCATTTGTCCAACGCAGCCTTCTTCTTGTCAACTTATATCCTCCGCTTCAATTCACCGCTGCCTCTGCCAATGACAACGATTCCAATTAACCGAGTATCCTCCGTTTTGCTCGATCGCCATTCACTCTCCAACCTGCAGCACACAGATAACAACAATCCGTATATCGTTTTTCACCTAAACCCACCAACCGCTCCTTGCTTTTCGACCGTAATTGTAAGTCCGGCTTTGCCAACCTCTTTCGGAATCGCTGCTCTTAAGAAGAGTGGCGAGTAAAGCTCGCTGTCCGGAGCATCGACTTCATTTGCGGTAAGGAAAGCAGAGCTATACATCCATAACGCTGTGCGCGGAGAACATACGCAAAAGCCCACGCATGTGATTGAGTGCTCTATATGTATGAGTAGTGCGCCGATCACAGAAAAATGCGTCGCATATATAGACGAGTGCGCTAGCTCGATGTAGATCAAGGTGGAGAAAAATAGAAATGTCTTGTAGTGCAGGCATATGACAAAAAGTGCGGTTCTATACAAACAGTGAGCAGTATTAAGACCAGTGCGCGTTGTACGGAGCATGTGAAGTCGTCTGCTGTATATGAAGTATTGCACAGTGTATAAAACATCGCGACGTATAGAAATAGATGGGTTTGTTTACGTGAAAATACGGTAATTGTCGACGCTTGAGTGATAACACGACGAGCCGCGGCAAAGATCAAGCGATTTCCGGGGCCGAACATAACGTCGGTCGCAGACCCACAGAGCCGACGAGAGACCGAGTGGAGGCCGAGTGAAGGAACAAACGAAAGAACGAATGAAGGGCTTCGGTCAATGCGTAGTTCCATCGGCTCATTCGGTTTATACTGACGAATATCCTCGTCTATCAACGCGCGACCCTTCTAGAAGGGCAGTGTCGGTGCGTGTATGTGTGCGTCTGCCTGTGAGTCAGCGTCTTCGTGTTCTTGCTTGTGTCTGTGTGTTTCTGTGCGTCTCTTCGTCTGAGTTTTCTCTCGATTTCTTTCTGTATGTGCGCCTAAATGCCTGATCGTCTATCTTACTTTCGGTCGATGTCTGTCCGTCTACGGCTGTGTATCTTTCCGTCTGTGTACCTCTGTTTCATTGTATGCCCATCTTTCCTTCTGTCTGCTGTTAGTCCTATCTTTTGGTCTGACTATGCGTCGTTCCATTTATCTGTAGCTTTACATATACGGTATATACCTTTGTCTCTCGGTGTGTCGCTGTATCTGTCTGCCTGGTTACATGTATGTCGGGCTGTCTGTGAAGTTTTAACCAATTTATTACGAAAGGAATGGAGCAGAACTAACCAACCCCGAAGCGTGACCGTCTTTTTGAACGTCTCCTCTAGATCTATCTATCTATCTATAATGAACTTCTATAGCGCCCCTTCAAGAAATCTACTCAGTGGCGCTCCTCTGTTCCAGTTCAATTCACCGCCAACTACTCTTCTCATAATACATGAACATCAGGCGTCTCCCTGTCTGTTTGCATGCCTCTCAATTCACTGTCTGTCTTCCTTTATGTCAGCCTGTCTGTAAGTCTGTCTGTGTGTTTGTCTTTCCCGTCTGTTTGTCTTTCCGGTTTGAGGGAATATTTTACGGTCGAAACCAGACTAATAACGATCGCACAACGAGACGGTCTGAAAATCGGAACAATCCATAAACATATCCTGTACATAATCTATGCATGTATGTATGTCTGTGTATATAAATTGTATATATATGTGTGTGTGTGTGTGTGTGTGTGTGTGTGTGTTTGTGTGTGTGAGCGCTAGGAGAAAATGCAACAAGACTAGTTCGGCATTTACTGAGAAAATCGAGTTTGAATGTGTACGGAGTCTTATTTAACAACACAGGTCTGCTTGTTTCAGCTTCTAGGCCTACTGTAATGTTGGGGAACCAAAATGTCATTATTGCTTAATGCTAATGAACTAAGGATATGCTTTGTAAATTACAGGTAACCTACGGCTAATTAGGCTACACTTTGTTTTGTATTATGTTTAGCAACCTGCGCTGCTTGGTGTCTATGTTAGGCAAATGAAAACGAGGCAACGATTAGTATGATTACCTACAGCCAAGATAGGCCTACGTGTGGAAATTTCAAGTGCACTGTAGCCTATAACTATGTCATGGCTCTAAATTTATAGTAGGTCTATACACGTGTTAATGTGGATATAAATCAGTCAAAGATAGACATAATCGGAAGTGGATGTAGTACGGGATGCAATCTTATTTTCTTCGCATTAACCCTTACACTCAGTATGTTTTCATGATGCCTGGTTCTTATACTAAACCAAAGTTCAAAAATGGCGAAGCTGCAGTTACTTGAATAATTAAAGCAGTCTTTTTGACAGTTTCAAGTGACTGAAACAAGTTCTAGACCTCCGTGATATTGAGAAAATCTCAACTCTTGTACTGACGCGTTCTCCGCAACGTCTTATTTTGCAATCCATATGGATTGTTTATGGATTGCAATTGGTTCCAATAAAGAATATTCTATTCTATTATTATGGAGTTCTCGTGTGAAGATAGAAGCGATGGGGCAACTGCATAGTGTGTCCCCCACTGTTAAAGTTGGGGGTGTTGTTCCCCTAGACCAGTGATGGGGAAAATACTTTTTAAAAGTATTTTGAGTACGAGTATAAATACTTGCTCACAAAAGTATTTAAAATACAAGTTTAAAATACAGTATCATACAAGTATTTTAAATACAAGTATAAAATACTTGCCTGGAAAAAGTATTTTAAATACTAAGTACGAGTACTTCAGGCCAAAGTTTATCACAAATGATCAAGTCATATAAAAATGAGATTGAAATTCTTAATATAGAATATTGAACACTAGCAAAACGTTTGTCCAGTTCTGCAGTCATATCGCACTTAGGCATTGGCCTTGATTATCAGTAGTTGCTGAAAATGCTTGTCATTTAAGCGATCACGTCTTGGCAATGAAATTAGAGATCCTTTGGAGAACAACCTATCACCAGAGGCATACAAGTCTCTAAAAGCTGGTTTCTCAACAGTGCATATTGGTCTAACTTCTTCAACAATATAGTTCATGATTAGCTCATTAACTCTGTCTTGGCTGATCAACTTGACTGAGTTTGCATTGGGAAAAGCCAGTTGTCGATGACTACTGGTATCAAATTTAGGACTCTTGGAATAGCTGGTAGTTGCTAATTCATCAACAGTTGTAGGTGGCAGCCTCTTATGTTCAGTATAATCGATGAACTTGCTCTTGTGTGCATTCTAAAACACATTATCAGCATTATTTTCTAAAGTATAGTTTCTCAGCTTACCAAATTATTAAAATGTTATTTCATTGCTTTTATTATATCTGCCAGGTTGTCGGTGTGAAAATGAGTTGCAAAGCAACTGTAATGAAGGACTTGCTCAATGTCCATACACAGTAACCATTTCAGGCAAGGATTTAAGCCTCCACCCCGTAATCTTAGCATGTCAAAAATCGCTTTAACAGGAGATATCACTATCTGAAATGAAATCTCACTCACAATAAATACCCACTTTGTTAACGGGTTAAGTCACGTAGTTATATTCAAGCCCCGTTAGTGAAAGACCAACAAGTAAGCGGGAACAGCTCATGAAAGTCTATGAGTCTATGGCTATGAGTGTTACAAGAGTGAACAATTTTTCTTATACTTTACGGCAATTTTACGTCTGAAATTATCACTTGCAAGTTTTTAGAAATAAAACGCTTCCGGGACGCAAATTTACAACTGGGATGCAAAAGAACAGGTAAACACAGTGCTCAACTTCCTTACCTTCAAATGTTTCAATAAGTTCGATGTAGCATTAGTTCGTGCAGTAAGCAGTTTGTTTGGACAAAGCAGACACTGAACAACAACGATTTTACCAGTTTGTTTAACAATAAAAAAATTTGCCATCTAAAATAGCTGGTGAAACCATCGACGTCGATGGGTGAAACAGTCTTGCTTCCTTAGATTCCGCCATTTGTTCAAAGCATAGATACTGTATAATAAGCCATGTTCACGAGCATCGATATCTATATTTAGACCACAGAAATATAGGTATCGATGGTGGTTCCAACCAGCAGTTGAATGATCCAAGCCCAACAAAAACAGCCCACTAGAAATTGCAGGCCTTGTGCATACAATGATTGTTGTCTTGTTAATGGTTATTAATGAGAAATAAAAGTATTTTAAAAAAGTATTTTAAAATTACAATTTAAGTACGAGTACTTCCAAAAAAGTATTTTAAGTAAAAGTAGAAGTACAGTCATTCCAAAGTATTTTAAATACAAGTACAAGTATTTAGAAAGTATTTTAAGTAGTATTTTAAATACTAGTATTTAAAATACTTCCCATTACTGCCCTAGACCCCGGGATCGCCACCCATGAGTATGACGCTGATCATCTTTGCTATGGCACAGTGTCGTTAAACGGCAACGAACTAACCAACAACCACTTATAGGCGCCGACTTCTTGGGGGCCTTGGGTGCCAATGCACCCAGAGAAAAAGTTCAGTGGGGGCCTGGCCCCCAGAAGAATTCTGACCTTAAATAAACATTTTTGGGTATTCCTAAAAAAGTCATCTAATTTCGTATGAGGATGAATTCCTAAAAAAAGTCGTAAAATTTTACGAGACATGGCCCCCTTCACAATTTTTTTATGTGTAGATGATGGAAAATGACGAAATAATGTGGAATTTTTCCGGATGACTAAAAAAAGGTCATCACTTTTTTCGGAGATGATTTCCTACAAAAATTTCCGTTCGCCCTGTAAAACTTTCTGGATCCGCCTCTGACTGGCACCCAGAGACAAAACCAAAAGTCGGCGCCTATGCAACCACTAGTGGTATAACTCGGGTTCGGAATTAGAAGAGTTAAATAACTTAAATTGGGTAGGCCTAATTTTGATGTTCCAAGGTTAGACGTCTTCGTGCGATATCAAAGACCGTTGACAACAATTGTGAAATCGGTTGGTTAGTTACTGTTCAACGACGCTGCTTCATAAAGCATATGATTAGCGTCGCCCGACTCCCCCTCCTCCTTTATCCAGGCTTCGGCCTGGCACCACCCCGCCCGAGACGGCAGTGAAGGGTCAAATCAGTGATTGGTTACTAACAGTTTAACGATCTCCTGTTGCATCAAATGCCGTTACCAACGATAGCAAAGACGGAAGGTAATAATAAGAAATTCATACGATTTTTTTAACATAACATAACATTTTTCTTTATTGAAACCAAAATATAACAAGCAGCAGTACACACTGAAAACAATTCATGATGGTCGCAAAGGTAGGCCCTGAAGGGATGACTCCCGCTAGTAGCCTAGTAGGGACACCTACTTACTCATTTGTATTGACATGGCGAGAACCAACTTGAGGCTTAAGCTTCCAATTAGTATTACTAAACAAGAATCTGGGTAAATGGAACCAAGGATTGCCGCCAATTGGGCAGTGGAGGAAAAACTAAGAGACTCCGCTCAACAAGGAGGCAGAGTAAATGATCTCATAATACAATGCTTAACTAGTAGAAAAGAAAAAAACAAAAGACACTTAGAGTCTCCGCTCATCAAGGGGCGGAATAAAAAATTACTAACTGCAATTCTTAACTAGGAGGCAATGAGGCACGGTCAACGGCGGGTGAAGCAAATGGCGAGGTCATTCTCAATGAGGTATTGACGAAGCTGTCTTTTGAACCCTGCAAGTGATCCCACCTGCGAGAGAGGGAGAGCATTCCATATCAGCGGTCCTGTGACGTTGATGGAGAATCGACGTGGATTGGAGTGAGCAAACGAGGGCCTACATTTGTTAGCACTCCTTGTGAAGTGGGATTAAAAAGTGTCGCCGGAGATCAAAAAGTGCGTTTGATTAGAAAAGCTTTCCAAGGTACTACCTGGCATAACACCCCACATTCTAGATAAGCACCAACCTTCTCAAACTCTTCGACTGCGCCGCTGCCTCTGAATGTCAACGAGGTTTGTTCTTTTCCACCATCCAAAGATAAGTCAATAGCTATGGGCATAATTTGTGGGGGTACGACACGGTGAAGAATGTTACCAAATAATATCTGTCATAAGAATTCACTACATAATGCAGTACCAAGTATCATGACCAACTGATATAACAAATCATACGCTAATCACTTTATCTGTCATTAATCACTACAATGGGCATTCTGCAATCACTTTCTACAAACACTTCAAAACTGTTCTTTTACGCCAGGGATGGGCAGCAGCGCCTCTCAGTAGTTATTAGTATAGGCGCTATATAAATACAATGAATGAATGAATAAATGAATTAATGAATGAATGAATGATCTCAGCCTCAGGCAACTATGTGACGAGACAAAGAGTTCAACTATCTGTTGTTTCTTTTAGGTAGCTCCCTTACCAGCAGTGTCACAACTAATGGTTCACGGACAAATGGTTCACGATCTTCCAGCTCCTAGTTTGAGCTATATTTTCATCGAGAATCCAACTTACAGTTTGAGCTCTATTCATCATCGTTCATTCAGCTTCTAGTTTGAGCTATATTTTCATCGCTCATGCAGCTTCTAGTTTGATGAAAATAGAGCTCAAAATGCTTTTTCGCTGTCCAATGTAAAAAACATAAACTTAAAGCTGGATGAGTGATGAAAATTTAGCTCAAACTAGAGGCTGGATGAGCGATGATGAAAATATAGTTCAAACTAGAAGCTGGAAGATCGTGAACCATTTGTCGTGGAACCATTTCCAGCATCGTCGAATCAAACAAGTCCAATCAAACGACCACCACAGTCCCGCCACCGTCTGTTGGACGTGACGACAATCTTTAATTCACCGATTCGCAGAATTTCTCCGAGATTTCCATTTCTCTACACCGATCGAGGCAGAAGAAGATCATAACTGCACAACATCGACTCTGATCGCCACGAATACCCAGAAAGTTTGACGAACTCTGACGCAAAAGGAAATATTCTCAAGATGGCGCCACTAGAAGAACCCCGGACGAACGCTGGACAGTCAAATATTTGGGCAAATATTATCCATAATCACTTCTATTAACTGCTACGAAGCCCACAAGACATTTTTAAGTTATCAACCGATTATCAAATAAACCGAATAACTTCCAAATATCCCCAAATGTTGACGATTTCTTCAACAAATCTACGTCAGCCATAATCCATCTATCCCTCGACGCCAAACGTAGAGATGTTTCTCGAGCGTGCCTCTCCCCCTCACGTATACTTCGGCGCCTAGAGCACTGCAACGGCCGCAAGAGGCTGTAAGATCGCTGTTTACAAGAGCTATTGGGGCAAGCCGATTAACCTGCTATATATTAATGAGGCGTCGTAGACACTGCATATAAACATATAAACAAGTTCAATTTAGACGCATTGAAAACACGGTTTTTACATAGCGCCTTGATAAGGATGTAGGTTTACGTTACCGTAATCGCTGCAGATACCTCCAGAATATGAAGAAAGGCTAACGGTTTTTGCACAACGTAGCTATTATAAATTTATAATGGCCAGCGGAGATATATTAAGTTAAATTAAGTTTAATTTAGACTGCACTGAAAATGCCCTTTTTATACAGCGTCATGATAAGGATGTAGGTTTCCGTAAGCGTAATCGTTGCAGATACCTCCAGAATTAGAAAGGCTAACGATTTTAACAGTACTGAACCCCTTTAAAAAACGATAATTTACCGAATGGATCACTGGCCATTATAAATTTATAATAGCCTACGATGGTCGCCGATGGATCCATGCACATGAGTAGACTCGTAGGACGTATGGGAATGGTTTGCTTAAGCTGTTTCGTTATTCACTCACTATCTTCTGGATAGCTTTCAGTCAGCTCAAATCGTTTCCCAGAAGGTTAATCTTTCCTGGAATAGGAAGAGTGACTGATTGCAAAAAAACCTGGAAACTACTCGGTGGTCGGTTTCGTTGGTAACAGCCCCCAAGGCTGCACAGAGAAACAAGGACAAAGCCAATCATCTTTATTATGACACAGCGTCGTTAAGGTTTGGGTCCGCTATTCCGGGGGTCCGGTTGTAGCCAACTAAACTATAGACTATAGTTTGAGCTCTATTTTCATCGATCCTCCAGCTTCTAGAATGAGCTCTATTTTCATCGCTCATTCAGCTTCTAGTTTGAGTTCTAGGCCTATTTTCATCGATCTTCCAGCTTCAAGTCTGGGCTGTATTTTCATCCATCTTCCAGCTCCTAGTTGAGCTATAATAGCGGACCCTCGGAATAGCAGACCCCAGAGTAGCGGGCCGGTACCGTCGTTAAACAGTAAATAACCAACCATCGGTTGTCATTTTTCAAACAAATTCACAGTTGGACGTAAACGAGTGAACTCACAAGATGTCGTTAAACACTGGACACTGCAGTTAATAATTTGTTATTATCTAATAATATGCACGCAAAGAGAAACAGTGGAGCTCTTTGGTGGGGCTTTTTTTCGGTGGGTTCTTTGGTAGGGTTTCTCAGTGGGGTTCTTCGCCTTTCACTTTAATTTGAACCGAAAGAAGTTCAAGTGTTTCGTATGCGTGAGTTCGGTTTTGACAAAACACAATTGTATGAGATTCTGAAGTGAATTTCTTGATGAAATTATTGATGCAAGGGTTTGGTTCCTAATAGACATTTTCCACCGAAAAGAGTAGCCAACACTTTCGGTGGAAGAACGGTCCAGATTTGTGGCGCACACCTCCCTCGTTAAACTTTGGATTGTGGTGTGTATTGAGGTCGATTAGCTAGCAAATGCTAATGTTGGATTCATAATACGACATCGTGCAGGGGCGGGGCCGCCTATGTTTGTGGTACGGCTTTTGCCGTACCACTTTTTAAGGTGGTACGGCAGCAACATACTTTTGCTGTACCACTTTTTGTCTGTTAAGAGCTTCCGTCCCCCAGATCCTCTAATTTGCCATACTACTTTTCAAGTCATGGCGCTGCTACTGCATCGACGGCCCGGTGTTGAGATTATTGAGAAAAATAAAAAAATCGCTATTGGAAGGCAACGAATCTGAATTCTAAAAGACTTTCTCGCTTTGCAAGGTCAGCCGTCGGCGTAAACGGCCCTGGCAGCCACAAGATGTAGGTTAACATTGGATGATTAGGCCTATACCGACATAATAGGCTCCGTTTAGACACCCTCAACACCGCCACTGCCCTACTCTAATAGTGCCAGTCCCAAGCCTTGATAAAGCAAGAGGGCAACGCTAATCGCACTGGTTATGACACTGCGTCATTTAACTAACATACAATCGCTGACGATCTAACCCCGCCAACGCCGTTTTAGCTTGGCGCCAATCCCAAGTCTGGAAAATAGGAGGGAGTCGACGCTAATCATCTTCAAAACGCTTCTCTCCCGCCCTAACACTTCTCCACTCTTCCGTCAACTCATCACTAAAATTAGCAAATCGCTCCATAGCCATAGCTGTTCCGCCTCTTTGGAATAAGCCTATACTCTGAACAAAATTACGACAATTAGCTTATCCATCCCACAAACTCATCAGAACCTCACCTGCTATCTTTCCACAGGTGTAGCATTCGCTTGAACTGAAAACATTGCTCTTTCAGAAATCCTATCCCGATTCCTCCTCTTCCCCTTACCTCCCTCGCCGAGACTTCCTTTTTGAGCGCCATCTCGAGATTACGATTACGATATTTGGTCTGATGGCGGCGTTAAACAGTAACTTACTAAATCCCTCTCTGCCGTTTTCGTATGAAGCCAGTCCAAAGCTTGAAAAAGGGGGAGGACACTGTTTCTCCCTGCAGTGCTCGAACGATATCTTGACACTTTCGTGCTGAAGCAGGAAGATCAGATTAAAGATCAGTTTGCAAAAGGGAGTGATTGTTGGGGTTTATGGACGCAGTTGAATCTCACCTGCTATCTTTCCACAGGTGTAGCTTTCGCTTGAACTGAAAACACTGCTCTTTCAGAAATCCTATCCCGAATCCTCCTCTTTCCCTTATTCGTTGATGGGCTTCTTTTTCTCCGAGGATTTAATTGTAAGTAGGAATATAACTTTTCATTGTTTTGACGGACTGTAAACGTATAAAGGCTACACGTTTATCACTTTTGAACTATGCCATGTTTAAAAAACTTCTAACTGATTACAGTGCTGGAGCAGTTTTATCTGTTTAGTTTATGGTTCGTGGAGAGGGGGGATGGAGGTGGGGACAAACGTGATGGGTTGGGGATGGGACAGACCCACAAAATGAGGTGCGGTTTGGAGGAAAGTCTGCCATAAGCGTAATTTGTGGGGTACAAGGGTACGTCTACTCATCACTTTATTGCACTGGGTGTACCGTACCTCTTTTGGACTGTGGGTACCGTACCCAACTTTTTGAACAACGGCAGTCAATATTTTATCGTTGTGCCTTCCCAGAGATCGCAGTCTCCGCCTTGCTTCGTGTATGTGAGAAATTGGTACCCTCACTATTTAGACCAAAGTTACGCCCGTGCTTTCTACATCGGGAAACTGATTCATAATGTGTGAAAATTAATTCAACCAACTCTGTGCTTTCAGCGTCCGTGGAAGACTCCAGCGATTGTCTTTGCTCGTGGACACCAGTGAGTCGGCTGCACTCATTCCTTAATAGCTCTTTGCTAAACATCTGATCTTGAGTCAGATCCTATTTTTTAATCGATAGCTTAAATTAACCAACAGACCCACATAGATCCACAGACAGCATATGAACACAAAACTGGTCAATTCACCAGCGGTGCGTTTGCAGAAAATGGGGCCCTAGGCGGAAACATTTTGGGAGGGCCCTTCTGAACGTGCACACTTAGTAGCGGCGGCGATTTTGTTTACAGGAGGGGGACACGAGACACTTTTGAACTGATCTGGTCAAAAAAGGTGAAAACTGTTTTGACCTTTTTTGGTGTTTCTTCTTCAAAATGTGGGGGACAACTGTATACTGTGTCCCCCTCGACATCCAAGGTCGCCGCCCATGAGACTGAGAGTCTGAAACTCTAGTGATGTTTAGTCAGTCATGTGCAAAAACCCACGAATCAATCAATCAATCAATGGAATTTATATAGCGCCCCTTCAAGGCAACTACAACAACCCCCTGGAGGGGGTCTAGCGGGCTGCTGCTCGTCTAGTGGGTGGTGTCCCCGATTAACGATGAAGTTGAACTTTAAGTCGTTTTGCGAGTGTCATTGACCCTGTAATTATGATTACTTATAAACTAGATCACCTTTGAGTAGGTTTCTTAAACAGGCGCTATATAAATAATAAAAATTAATGAATGAATGAATAAAAGCTATTTCAAGAAATGCGAAGTTATTTAGTTTAATGTTATATTTTATAATTGAAACAAATTTTCATTCGTTTTGGGGTCCTTCGAAATTTGGGGGCCCTAAGCGCGCCTAGTGCGCCTACGTGTAAACGCGACTCTGCATTTCACCCTGTTTATTACTGTCCTCAAAACTGTGTTGTTCGATCGTGGTTGGGCTGGGAGTGCTAATAAGTAAGCAGTCTTGAATGGGCACTATATAAACTGCTTTAATAATAACAAAATAATTCGCCAAGACACAATTCTTTCAATTTTTTCGTCCATGCTACATTTAAGTCAAGTTCCCACACAGAACTTGTAGCTAGAGTCTATGCTGTTAAGTTTATAAAAGTGCAAAACATATTACTTGCATACCCATATATTATGTTATATACAGTGATGGGCAGTAAACTATTTTTTTAGTTAAACTAAAACTATTTTCCAACTAAAAACAAAGTTTAACTAAAGTTGGCAACTAATTTTGAAAATTAGTTAACTAAACTAAAAAAATTAGTTAAACTTTTTCCAACTTTTTTCCAACTTTTTATGACAAACATTTTCACAATGACAGAGGTTAAGTGAACTGTAATAAAGCAGATCGTCAATGACAATTTCACCTTCAAATAATGCAATGTGTAGGCCTACTGTTCTAGCATACAGTTACAGGCATACTGTGAGCAGTGTATGAATTTGAAAAACTAGGCTGTTACTGATAAGTAAACATCGCATTAAGTTGCTGACAGTGTTCAATTCATTGCGGAAAAATAGTTGCATATTGCTGATTTTTTAGCTAAACTTTTTAGTTAGCAACTAAAATTTTTTAGTTAAACTATGGTTTTAAATAAACTTTTTTTTAGTTAAACTTCATTCTTAAGTAAAAAAATTTAGTTAAACTGAAACATAGCAAATTTTCAGTAAACTATTGCCCATCACTGGCTATATATTATGTCATATATTTTGATCGGTATAGTCATATATTTAAGTAAACTTGTCGAAAATCTCACTTTCTCTCCAATTTTTAAAGTTGCCTTTTACGGTTCCATGACATTTACACACACGACAGATAATCACGCGACACTTAAACACAGACACTTAAACACACGACAGATAAACACAGGGACACTTAAACACAGCGACATTTAAACACACGACAGGTAATCACGGGGACAGATAAACACTTGGACAGATAATCACACGACAGATAGACACATGGACAGATAATCACAGGTATTCATTGTATTAACTGTTACAAACAAAGTTTGTGCACCACTGTGTGCAGTGCCTGACTGGTCATTCAATGTGCCTGTCCTTCTTGGACTACGACTTTAGTGTACGAACATCTTTAACAGAAGCCGATACTTCATCTGTGACACTGCCAAGTAGAGATTCTAAATTGCAGACAGTTTATCGCATAAAATTTTATTATTTATTACGATATGGCGACACAAACAGATTCTGTTACATTTGGCGTCTCAACAAAAGGACGTTCAACAGTAATATACAGAAATTTGGCATAATATCACATTTAAGTGAAAATTACGTTCATCTTAATCAATGCATCAAATTTGCTTTGAGTCTCATATTTGCAGCTGAAGGCATAAAAAGTATAAATCACAACATCACATCACACATTTCACCATTTAAGTGAAAATTGCTTTCATCATGATCAATTTACCAATTTGCTTTGAGTCTCAACATAATCAGCTAAAGCATAAATGTATCAATCACGATGTCACATTAAATATTTCACCATTTAAGCGAAAATTGCGTTAATTATAGTCAATGCATCAAATTTACTCTGAGTCTCATACTAGCAGCTGAAGCATAAAATATATCAACCTCAATGTCACCTTAAACATTTAACCATTTAAGAGAAATATTGCGTTCATCATAGTCAATGAAGCATAAACGTCAAAGTCAAAGTCAATGAAGCAAAAAATATCAATCTCAATGTCACCTTAAACATTTCAACATTTAAGAGAAAAATCGCGTTCATCATAATCACTGAAGCATAAACTTCAAAGTCAAAGTCAATGAAGCATAAAATATCAATCACAATGTCACATTGAACATTTCACCATTTAAGCGAAAATTGCGTTCATCATAGTCATTGAAGCATAAGAATCAAAGTCAAAGTCAATGAAGCATTAAAAAATCAACCACAATGTCACCTTAAACATTTCACCATTTAAGCGAAAATTGCGTTCATCATATTCAGTGAAGCATAAACGTCAAAGTCAAAGTCAATGAAGCATAAAACATATCAATCACAATGTCACATTGAACATTTCACCATTTAAGCGAAAATTGCGTTCATCATAGTCAATGAAGCATAAACGTCAAAGTCAAAGTCAATGAAGCATTAAAATATCAATCACAATGTCACCTTAAACATTTCACCATTTAAGCGAAAATTGCGTTCATCATGGTCAATGTATCAAATTTGCTTCAAGTCTCATACTAGCAGCTGATGCATAAAAAGCATCAATCACAATGTCAAACTAAAGCGAAATTCGCATTCATTATAGTCAACGTATCAACTTTATTTGGAGTCTCATGTTAACAGCTGAAGCATTAACAAGCATCACAGAATCTACGAAAGTTTTCCAAATTCGCATTTTTCCATTGCGGCAAGTTAACACCAACAAACATCGGCGCACACAAACCCAAAACAATATTCGCAGCAGCAAAAATTGCAACCTCCTCCACGCTTCTGTCTTGGAGACGAATCTGATGGAGCTGCACAACCAGAAATTCAAAATCAGTTGTGCTCTGAGTAATAAGTCAAAAATTGTAAAACAAAATAAACAGAGAAACAGTAAGATGAATAACAACGACTAATGGCATCCAAATAATCTCCAACGAAGATCGTCGAAAAAACACAATGAGAAGAAAGTCCCTTTAGCTAGCCTGAGAAACAGGCATGCCTATGAAGTGCTATTGACTTCATTTATCTTAGCCTCGGCTGCATATGAAACCAGTTGACCAGTCCTCTCCCTCGTCGTCTGCTTCCCCCATTGCTAGTGTTCATGCAGTCAGTGAACACATGATAGCCGAATTCTAAAGAATTTGTTTAATATAAAGAACGAGTCGGCTATATATAGCAAGAGGCTTATAGGACGTAATAATTCATTTAAATGGTGCAAATAACTTCGCAGATCAGAAAAAAAGCAGAAACTCTTTTCGAAATTCTTAATTTCGCAGAGTTAGGAACAGATTCTGCAATAGTTTTTGTATTCTAGTATTTCTAAAGCGCTTCTAATGACATGAACCATTCAGAAGCGCAGCGCTCCCAGTGCGAGAGACCCCGAGAGAAGAAGCAGATTTTAAGACGGATAAAGGAAGAAGAACACTGCCCGAGAGAATGGAGGAGCGAAGAAAGGGAGGAAGTCCATTCCAGATGGAGGACCAAAGGAAGCAAAGAACTTGGATTGAGCCATTGTAGTCCTGACACGGGGAAACAGAAGGTAGGGGATCAGAAGAAGGAAGAGGGCGGAGCGAAGCAGCAGAATGGGCGGAAGAATTAAGTCACATAAGTAGGTCCTACTTCGGAGCAAGACCCCGTTGAGACATAAACACAAGAATAAGGACTTGTAAATTGGATACGGGCAGAAACAGGGAGCCAGTGAAGATGTTCAACCATGATCGTGGAGATGTGGCAGAACCTAGAAAGGCGGGCAATCAGTCTAGCAGCAGCATTGAGTACCTACTGGAGAGGAGAGAGAACCTTGGGAAGACCAATATAGACCAATTTGCCAGTGTTTCACAATAGTTAATGTTCAATGGTCTAAAGTTTATTGTCTCAATGAGGCAATTCAAATCGGCTGTTGCCCTTGTTATCTAATAAAATCACTAAAGATACGGTAAGTACTTTATTTGTGCCTAAGTACATGAGTGAGAAAGTATCTTACATTTTGGGATATCGCATGCGGGGTAGACCCAGTAGGTAGAGATTCCTTGGCAGGTGTTTTTGGCCACCGTGCATAGAAACGAAGAATCCGGAATGGGAGAGTTGGGTACACGATAAGTCACACTGTATTGTGTATTGTTTTTCTTCAACGTAAATAAATAAATGAATTAAAACAAAGTGCACATATAGTACTTGGTAATTGCAGCAGAATTACGATACGGAGCAATCCACGTGGCATGCCAATTGCCAATATATCATTTCAATCGCTTTGGTAACTCGTAGGTCCGTACAAAAGTGATAAAAATGCACGACTCTCGAAAATCGTAGAAGCGAACGACAGAATAAGCAATTTGCGGCATTCAGTGGAACATACGAACACTGCTAGAGCTTTCAGAATATATAACGCAGTTCCTAGAAATTGTAAAGTCAATGAGTTTACTTGTAACTTACATAATAAAAGTAAACGTTTTGTGCGCCTACTTGAAAATTGTAAGCGTACATTTTAGCAGGGCTTTTTTTCTGGAAAAAAGGTTCCGGAACGGAATAATTATGGGCGGGCTAAAATCCCAGGAAAAACGGGATTGGGGGTTGGGAGGGTCTCAATAAACACTGAAAACAGTTTGAAACACATAAACGAAATTAAAATAACTAAATTAGGGGCCGTCCATATATTACGTACGCAAAAATTCGGGAAAATTGGACTCCCCTGTCCGCAAGCGTACTTTCTTCCCCACCCCCACCCCGCGTACGTACGCTTGACGCACCCCCCAGAAGACCAGCTGCAGAAAGTGTCTCTCTGCACTTTAGGCCAGATTGAAGGATGAGTGAGGACATAGATATAGACAAATTATAGGTGTCTCGTTCAGAGCACAGAATAACTGCACATGGCTTTATATAATGTAATAAAATGCCATTGGACAATACAGAGTTATAATGTGGACATACAGAGTTATAGAAATTCATTTTGCGTACGTACACATTTTGTCCCCCCTCCCCCTCGTCCGCACCCGTACGCAAAATCGCCAAAATCCGACCCCTGCCCACCTAAGTGCGTACGTAATATGTGGATGGCCCCTTAGTGTTTTATTATTAAACTAAATGAATTATTTTTTAGTAGGCCCCCTACCTGAATAAAGGTGCCGGAACGCCGTTACGGCGCGTTCCGGCTGAAAAAAAGCACTGCATTTTAGTAAGACTTTGAAGTTATTATAAGTTCATAGCACATGAACTTACCGTGAAAGTATCTACTACAAAGTTTTTATAAATCGTTCGAACTCTCCAGGTATTTTTGATTTATATACGATACTGTTTCGGTGTCGACACCTTCCTATAAAACAAATCGATTTCGTATTCGTGTTACCTTTCTGCATCAAACGATCATTTGCATATGTTAAGAATTAATACTGACCTTGATGTTTGATGGAGCACTGACTTTATCTGGATCGGTTGCTATGGTTCTATTCAGTGGCGCCACATAGCAGTCGGTTCCAGAGTCTGCTTGTATTTTCATCACCTGGATATCCTATACAAATTATTATGAAACGACACAAATACAATCAGATTCCTGAAAATAATACCCCGCTTTTAATTAATTACCGTTCAGTGCAAAACTTTAAACTAAACCTGTCCTACCCTTTTCTGACACATTTTTACAGTGGATTTCTGAACGAGTTTATCTAGCTATACCCGTTAAGGCAGAAATTTGCTTTAAAGATTTCTGCTTCACCTGCACCCCCTAGCCGACTGAACTATAATGAGTACACTGACCGTACACTGTCGGTTGGAAGATGGGACGGCCGCCAGGCCTCACATGCCGAGGCGAAGAAAATGAAATCGCTAGCACTTCATACTCATGGTTGCCTCATGACCAGCTGAAGGGACTGATCTTCTTCTTATCTAGCTATTGTCGAGGTATGCCAATGTAGTTAATTGTTCCTTTCTGTTATAGACACCGCTTCCAACACCGCAGTGCTTGGAGGCGCGATAGGGGCCTACTGGTTATTCAGTGAAATGCGGTTGAAACGTAGATAGAGATTCAGCAATCGTACAAGCGGACAATAATTTTAGTTGTCAAGTAAGATAACCTAGTAAAGTGGTGTTCATTGTGAACAAAAGAGGGACAAGCAGTGAATCCTAAGGGACGCCACATGTCATCCCAGCATTAGACGAATAGCGGCCAGTTAAGTTTCAGTAGCAAACCCATTCATTGTAGGACCAGAAATAATGAATTAATGCAGGATGTGATGCAAAAGAGCTGGGTGGAACTGAATAATATCGAAAGCAGCAGACACATCAAAAAGTGCTGTCACCTAACCCATGTCCGTACCATGGACTCCATAGAGCTCATGATTTCATTATGAAATGAACAAACAGCAACAAGCGTTAAGTGAAACTTCCGATATGCAGATTGACAAGATGGGTATATCAGCGAATTGGAAAATAAGTAAAATTGCATACGATTCAAGACCACCATTCAAGAATTTTTTATTTAAAATTCAAAGTTGAGAAAGGCCTGTAGTTAGAGAGGTAACCAGGATCGAGAGTTGATTTCTTTATTATATGGCGTGGGCAAAAGCAGAAGGGCAGCAACTCAGCATTCCTTCGTGCAGTGGGAAGTAGTAACTGATATATAACGGTTGAACCCAGGATACAAAGGCACTCTTTCGGAAGAGATGTAGTAATAGCGTCAAGGTGAGAGCTTTAATCTGCGAGGAAGAAATAAGTTTGCGCACCTCTCCTAGTGTTGCTGGCTGAGCCTGAAAAAAGCTTAAAACAGAAGATGTAGATTAGGATAGATAAATTTGATCAGATGTAGAGGAACCAGCCAATTATAACCTGATTATAGAAATTTGTACTTGCAAAGAAATCTATGAACCTCTTGGGAAGCTCTGGGTAACCGAACAATAAGAGTGGATGCATCTAACTTTTGAAGTGAAACTGGCTATTGAAAGCCATCCACGCGGTCCAAAGTGAAGCAGATCTATCAGATTTCACAATAATTAGGTTTACAGATTGCAGACATAGCAGCTGAAAGTTTTCGTACCAGATTGGTTCGTAACAGTTTGGTACCAGTTTTCATTGTTGTTTGAATTTAATGCGGCCAGATAGAAGACGATAGTGGCACCGCCAACATTCCAGCTGCATATTGTGGCGCCTAACCTCAGAAATAGCAGAGTTGAATCAAGGTTGCGACGCGCGCACGATCACTTTCTTAGTTCTAAGAGAAATTTCCCTATCAAAGCAGCTCAGTTAGAGCACACTGAAACCGCACAAACTGCCTGCACATAGAGTATCATGCTTGGTTCATGCAGATCATTTTGCGCCAGGAGCGAAATTTGAAAGAAAGATTAATTTGAATGTGCTTTGAGTTGGAAACCAGATTCTGTAAAGATGGCAATAAAATATCTGTAAATGAGATCAGGATATTGGCTACTGGAGCATAACAAGATTCGTTTCGAAACCGGAATTCCCATTATAAGAACACTGCGTACGTTTAACCAGCCTAGGTGCAGCTTGTAAATTAACCTGCTACTTCTGTCAACTGCATTCTATCGAACAGCGCCAAAAAAGATGAGGTAAGATCAAATTGGGGTTTTATGCGATGTCACTCACCCGATTGAAGTCATTGATGACCCACATCTCGTAATTTGTGTCAGTGACATGGTACTGCACGATGTTGGTGTTCAGGTCACTGGTCACCTCTTCTTTCGCGTTCTCGTCTCGATTGTAAGAGAACTGAGCACATATTAAACAGCAAACTAGTTGCAAGTTGCAACATAGTGTGAATTAAACTTAAACTTTACTCACGTTATGCTTTTATGCATAAAATATGGTCTAGCACTTGCAGGGCATGGTTTAAGGAAAATCTGCACTGCACATGGCGAGCACCGGAGCGCATAAAAATCATAAATAATTATGAACTACAATTCATTTCATGCGCAAACAGCGGTTAACAGCCTTTCATTGCAGCACATTTTGTGTATGACTGCACGTTAAAACAATCCCTGATCACTTGTCCATATTGCGATATGCTGATTTCTTTGGTTAGATTAAGAAATGGGGTTGATTTTTATTAGATTTAAAGCATCCATAAATTATAAGTACATTTCAAGAGCTTGTCTTTCTTTACCTTCAGAATTTCTTTCTGTCCTTCAGTAAAAAGATACAATCCAACCAAGATGGCGGTCAGAATGACTGCTGCCACCACAACCCCAGTCACGGCAATGATGACGCATTTCCGGTAAGGGTGAGACTTCGGAGGAACAACTGGAGGTGACGGAGGCACCTAAAATGCACACGAGTTAGTTTTATAGCGCTTAATAAGGTGTGCATACAATCAATCAATCAATCAAATTCGTTTATTCAAACATTAAGTTGACACAGACGCAACTTAGACAAACAAGACTATAAAAGACAAATTCTAGGGCCAAAAGTACGGGGTTTTATGCATGAAATTGTCAATAGGCATTCTTAGAAAGGATGCGTGAAATGTAGTTGCGGTCATCTTTGTGCGGGAGAAGTTATGAGATCTAGTGCGGAGATTATGACCACCGGTGCTACGAGGAGGGGTCAGGCCCCGAAGGACATAGTTGGGATCATTACAAACAGTCTTTAAAAGATTGTAATCAGATGTTTATGACGTGGCAAATATATTTGCAAGGGCTCGATGGCATTGCCTAAATTCAGCATTGAGAAAGTAATGAATTTTTCAGCTGAAGTCGTGCGAAGAAACCCATAAACAATGTTTATAAAGCAACGCAGGCTACAGAAAAGCCTCAGTTGCTAAACTCTAATATATCGTTCTCTTTAGATTCATGACTGCACAGACAGGACCAAGTTTAAAGAGTAGGCCTAAGAAAAGTCGTAACTTCGTCGGTAAAAGAATATGAATTCAGCAATCTGCTGATTTGTGAAATCAGCAGAATATAAATTCTTACTTATCTTCCCAGATATTTTATTTACATTTTCATAAATTTCTTAAAATTATTTAACTAAATTTCACTACTTTAGTTGTATGGTCTCTTCACATTCAGAACTCTTATTAAATGGCGTTCATTGCATTATACTGTACTAGATGTTTGCCCGTCCTGAAACGGTATTTCAATAGATTAGAAGTCCTTCTATATACTTTTGGGCTCCCTATGTATCGTTACCCACGTCACGTAGCGAATAGCGAATAACGATGGGGCCTACTAATATCACAGCGTGCGTAATATCAAATACACCGTCGCTAAATACTCAAGAGTCGCAATAATAGTTCCCACCGTTAAAACATTAATAAAAGTAATATTGCCCGTCCTAAGAGCGTTTAAAAGAATTTTTGAAACGTATTTTCCAATTGTACAGGTGGTATTATTATCAGCGCTATATCAAATCCAGGCGCGAATAACCGTTTTGTGTCGCTTTTCAGTTCGTCATTTCCAATGTTGCCAGAGCTGGGGATTTTTCCCTAGATCTGGGGATTTCGGCCTTCGTCTGGGGATCTGGGGATTTTTTGGCCAAATCTGGGGAAATTTGACCATTTTAAAAATTTGCATTGACAATGTATGTATTTTGTGTGCACTAAGCATTAGACACTATGTTTGTATTGTAATTGAATGTAAAAAATAATGCGCTGTATAATTTTCATTCCGCCAAAGGCACTTCTTGTTTTAAACCATCTCAATGACGTCAACTATCTAGTCATTCTAGTGATTGTATTTCTATTTCCTGTTATAGTTTGAAATTTCTGTTAATGAAGGAGCGATGATGAATGTACGCGAGGTAGTTGTAGCGGGTTAACGACATAACGTCGTGCACGCCACAACTCTGAACATTAACAAGTTTTTCAACAAACCAAAAGAGTCCGGTCGTCAAGACAGATTGCTAAAGTGGAGATATTGTTGACGGCTTTCATGGCAGAACGTAATACTGAACATAAGCTGATCATTTGGCAGAACAAAATGCTGAACATAAGCAGATCATTTGATAGAATATAGTAAGCAGATGTTTCCAGACAGCACAATAGCTAAAAAAATGTCACCGAAGCGCAGTGCTGCTTATGTGATCCAGTTACAGCATTGCCCATTTTGAGCGGCTTGAAGTTATAAGCATTTGTCTGTCGTTCATTTGCACTTTGTGCAAACGTTGCCATCAACCGCCTACCATCTTGTCTTGAAAATTATCACAAAGAATGTCTACTTCTATTCTTCGAATAGTAGTAAAAGAAATCTCCAGTTCCAGTTAATACAAGATGTAGTTTAGGCCCGGAAACATAAGGCGTTGATGCTATGTAAAACACGCTGGCTGTCCCGTGAAGTAGTCATATGATCTTAACGAAACAGAATTAAGTTGTTGTCGTCGACTTGGATGCCGACTCGCCGACAACTTTGAGTCATTGACAAGTGACAATAAAAAATAAAATAAGAAGTCAGTATATTTGATTCCACTCAATTGAGGAATATATATTGTTATTAATGTAACTGTAAGTAGGTATGTTACTGTTAAATAGTGTTACAAGTCTCATAAATTGTGTTTATATAATCTGGGGGAATCTGGGGATTTTTTGGAACGAAATCTGGGGAAATCTGAAAAACCTCACTGGCAACACTGGTCATTTCGTTATATTTCTGGTCCGTGTAAACCCGTTAAGCTCTCGTTTCAGCGTTTTGCGATCGTATGGCTCTTTTTGCGAAATTATTGTTTATAATCATAAGCCACAGACTACCTATTCTGTTAGGAAAAAACTAGACCTTCTAAACGTAACACTGTCCATGGCTCTCGTTTTCACGCTTTGTAGAACTCCGCTTGATGCATTGCTCACTGACCGTTCGCTTAATCATCATTCTCATGCTGACGACACTCAATTTCTGATTTTTTTACAGTTCCATTTCAACTCTGTCTATCCCTGTATCTTCTCTCATCAATTTTTCTTCTCTCTGTCTCTGTCTCTGTCTCTGTCTCTGTCTCTGTCTCTGTCTCTCTGTCTCTGTCTCTCTCTCTCTTTCCCTGCTTCTCTCCCTCCGTCCCTCCCTACCCCCATCTGTGTGTGTGCTGGCCTACGGAGCTAATTGCCTTACGAGCTTCAAATACAATTTCATGGATTCTACTTGAATTTGATGTGCAATTTGTGTAAAATGTATGTATACCATTGCACGAAACTCGTCTTACGCATTGTTGAAAACTATACCTTTATACCTAAGATTGTTTCTGAACACTGAAACGCTGCTTTGCTCAGTGTGATTCTCGTTAACGTTAACGATAACGAAAATGTTCGTTAACGAACAAAAAATGATTTCGTTGACGATAACTATGACTATAATAAAAAAAACGATAACTATAACTATAATTTAAAAAAATCATTAACTATAACTATAGGCCTAACTATAACGAAAATAACACTATGGAAAATTCATTGCTATTTTCGTTAATGAAATAAAAGGTGCACTATCGATAAGCATGATAAAGTGAAAATGCGCTACAACAGCCTATGTTTGCTCGGAATTTGGATTTATGAATTAACCCAGTAGTAGTGGCTCATTCATCGATATTGGTCTAAAATAATATAGATATCAACGCGTTCATTTTATTAAATGTAGGCCTAATTATCGTGTAAGCGTTTCTATAGCGATTGCAACCCAAGTCGACTAGCGCAAATTCGCAAAATTTGTAGTCATATTAATCTTGTAGCCAAAATGTCTGTAAAGATCTTTTCTTTGTTTTAAATTATCTTGTTTATTGTTCCAAGATGAAATGAGAAAATGTGCTGCAGATATTCTCTTTGCGAATATCCTAGGTTCTTTTCAAAAATCTAATACTTCAAGTTTCTTTTTGATGGAAAGATAATTTTTGTTCTTTCAATTGTTAATATTAAAGAGTGAGAACCTTGTTCTGATTTTAAATTATAAAGTTATTATCTTCATGATCAAATTAGAAATGTTTGTAATAAAAATCAAATTCAATACACATTTAAAAGAAAACGAGATTGTATTTTTGAATGGAAAAAATCAATTAGGCCTAACTATCTGTGACAGACAGTGATTCCACATACATGTACTATAGCCATTAAGTATCAAATTCAATTCTGAATAACAACATTAAATTTGTTTCTTCGGCAATTTCAGTATTTTTGCATTTTTTCGAGTCATAGAAATTTTCTCGGGTGGGGTAATCCTTCTAATGCTTGTGTCATTTTCTTTGACATAGGGCCTAATTTTGTTAGGGGTCCTTGAATGTTTGACAGTTGTTGACAATGGGAGGAGATAAAAAAAATGCCTAAAATTTGTTAACATAATTAATCGATGACCCCATAGGGACCAGGCGGAGCGCAATTGGGGCCAGTTGTAACTATGTACTAACTAAAATTAACTAAAATGTAAGTTCAGTAACTATAACTATAACTATTACTAAAAAATAACACTAACTATTACTGTAACTATAACTAAAATGAAAAGCCATTAACTATAGGCCTAACTGTAACTATAACTAAAAAATAATAATAACTATAACTGTAACCATAACTAAAATGAAAAACCACTAACTATAACTGTAACTATAACTAAAAAAATCTGTAAGGAGAATTACACTGGCTTTGCTGTCTTCCAATGGTACCTATGGTTGTTTCTGAACAATGAGAAGCTGCTTAATTGACTTCGGTTTATACCCATGATTGTTAATGCTACTGCAAATGAATAAATGTTACAACGCAACGACCCTGCAATGTTGGTCCTTCTGTCGACATACTTGCATAGATTCGAGCGTAGAACTAAAGTGCATTATTAGCTAAGCATATACGAGATTCTGAAAAAAGATTTATGGCAGTCCATAAAGACACTTGCGATTAACATATCTCAACTTATACGCTGTCGTTATAACCTACTAAAGATACTTTTAAAACTATTTTCATACTATACTAACACTATAATTGTTACCTCAGTTTGTGGGAAGACAAACGTTACCGGTATACAATGTTATAACGTACAAAAGATACTTTTAAAACTATTTTCATACTGCTAGCACTATAAATGTCGCCTCAGTTTGTTGCGGAGACAAAAGTTATATAATGCTATTACCTACTAAAGATACTTTTAAAACTATTTTCATACTATATTAGCACTATAGGTGTTACCTCAACAAACGTTGACTCAATAGGCGTCTTGTCTTCGGACATCTTCGGTTGCATTTTCGGCTGAAAGCTCTCGAAGCAGATGACTCGAGTGTTGCTCAAGAAGAGTTTCTTCTACTGCACCAGAGGCTGTACAAATCTGCCTCACAGACTAGACGCATTTATACAAATCAGCAACAAAGCTGTGTGAAATATGTAGGCCTGTGGATGTTTTGTACGTTGCGCATGCCTTACTTGCAAATCAACAACCCGTTTTCTGGATTCATACAAATAAGGTCAAGATAATGTATTCATTAAACAGTCTCCTTTGGGACAAGGCAACTTCCGTAATTGGCAGCCTGAGAGGAGGACTAAAATTTTCAGCTAGCAACACAATTGGACCAGGGCACAGTTTGATTGCAGAGCCCAGAGGAGGTTGGGTCCAGAGTTGGCTGTCAGCAATTCGGATGCACTGAGAAGACTTGGTTCGTAGCGCTTTTGGTAAGTAACTGAAGGTTGCTACACTGCCTGAACGAATTAGTGACTGAAATAATCGTTGCAGACATATTCAAGCGCGCACAATGGATTTAGTGTTGCAAATCCAGGACTGTTGAGAGTTACTGAATATGCGCTATATTATGTGTAATGAAGCATACGTAAATTTATAGAGCTCATTTTTCAGTGTCTCGTTTCGTTTCATTGAGAGAGTGGAGCAGCCAGACTGACTTGATTCGTATCTGGCACAAGCTGGTATTTATAAACAAAGACTCCATGGGAGAGAAAATCCTTATGTTCTCCATTTTTTCCCATTCTGTATAGCTGGATCTGTTTGAGAATTTGAGTATATGATATCCAAGCACATTGACCATCACTTTCATGCAGTGGTCGATTCAACATGAACGCTGCACAAGACTTGTCAACAAACCTCTGTATATGTGCTGATAATGTACCATATTTTGATATTTTGTGCATTAGACATCGGCGATGTCTTCTTCTTCTTCCTGTTTTCTAGACTCAGACAGGTTCGACCATCCGACATCGCCACTTCTTCCGATGTTGAGCCTCCTCCTTTAATCTGGTATATCCATCCTCCATCACCCAGTCCAATATCATCTGCATTGGTCTTCTCCTTGTCCTCTTCCCCTCCATTCTTCCGGCGATATAAAAGTTGGTAATTAAAATATGTTCAGATGGTCATGACTTAAAAGTCAAGGGCAAAAAGTGTGTCACTGGAAGATGTCACAAGGATGTCATATCCGTGTACATGTGAATTTGACCCTTATAAGTGTGGATTAGTACATTGTGCCGTCTAATTTTCGTAAGAGCATAAATGGAAAAGCAAGATTAAAAAGTGAAAATCAGAATTACTTTTAAGTTCTAGTGTTAGATAACGAAATTGAGACCTGTTTTTTTTTTAGGTAAATGCGATTGTCAAACAAGCTTTTAACCCCCAAGTCTGCGAATATCTGGTCCCGATGTGTGAGGTCAATGAGTCGTAGTGCTATGAAGTATAGCAGTTTCCACTATTTAACGCCTCCCAGGGCCGTTGACGTCGTCCTCCTCATTATCCCAGGTTTTGGATTGGCATTGCTAGAGTACGGTCAGTGGCAGAATTATGACATTATTTTTGCACATCTCAACTGAAATCTCTTGGCTAAGTGGACATATATAAAGACTACTTCTCCCCATGCTTGTGTTTGAAAATGCATAGCAGCTGTCACTTAGACCCCCTATGCCATATTTTTAAATTTATGTAAATATATCCATTATATTTATTCACATGATTTCTTTTATTACACCCATGTACAAATATACCGATGTTAATCTATAAAGTTTTAAAGGACTCTTTAACAGTTTTATTATACTCAAGAGTATGACTTATACCTCTGTGCCACTAAACCAGTGTGCATGGAATACAATGTAGGTCTTGTGTTTTTGGTCCAGAAAATAGAAAATTGGCTGGCATTGTCCTAGCGTTACATTGGTGTGTCGTGACACAAAAATGGCTTTAAACAGAGCTTGTCCGAGTCCCTGTAAACAACGTTTCACGTGCATGCTAAATTTGGAAAAAGAACAAGACCTAAAATAGCAACGAATCCTGGATTGAAAGCGGTTTATTGGCTGTTTTTGTTATCGCTTCGTCTGCATCGAAACTGCACTTACTGTAGACTCTTGGGTGTCCTTGGTCTTGGTGCAGTTTACAACAAACTAGGAGATATGCTACAAGTCTTGAGTCCACGTGCACTGAACTGATGTTTGGCCTACTTTGAGGGATATTCCACTGAACTGTTGAGTGGGGAAGACAACGTCGTGCCACAGTCAGTAAGTATATTCTTTATAATATCAATAATTGGTGCATAACCGCAATTTGGTGTACACGCATCTTAACATGTGGAAGTGGAAAGCAGTAGCCTAATGATGGCGACGGCCATATGATCTATTATAATATTAAAACTTATATGTGTGTGTGTGTGCGTGTGTCAATTGTTATATTTATATACGACTAATTTTATTGCCTGTCCTAAGACGGTTTTAAGGAAATTGAAAATGTATTTTCCAATTGTACAGGCGGTATTATTTATCGGCTCTATATCAAATCAATTCGCGAATTACCGTTTGGACCGATGTTCAGTTCGTCACTTCCTTTTAGGCCTAGGCCTATATCTGGCCCGTTGATACCATCGTTACATTTCTGGTCCGTTTTAACCCGTTAAGCTCTTTCGTTTCAGCCTTTTCGCGACCAAAGTAAATTATTTTAATCCCGTTTATATATCGGCGCTATATCAAATCAAGTTGCGAATGTCCGTTTGGGCCGCTGAGCTGTTCGTCACTTCGTTTAAACCCGTTCATTTAAGCCTTAAGCTCGTTCATTTAAGCCTTTTCTCGACCTAAGTAAATTATTTTAAGCCAGTTTTAAGCCGTTATTTTAATAGTGACGTCATTGGTCATGAATATTCATTTAATGGAAGCAGCCAATGAGAGGCGCGTTAAAGCGTTACACTTCATTCATGAATGACTTGGTCACATTTCTCTTCTATTATATTATTAATTGTGGACAGCACACACATCTCCTTACTTAAAGAAAGGATCTTGACGTAAAGAGTTGGATGGGTTAGTGAAACCTTCTCAGGAATTTTGGAGGCAAGCTTGAGAATAGAAGTGAAGAGTTTCAAGAAGATATTTAGGCCTAATTCAGATCAGTATCGCTGCTCAGCACATTTCTAAGGCAATTTAAAGACGCTGTTCCGATACATGTATATGCATGATTACGCTGTCATTGGGGTCTGTGATTTTTGGATTAAGCTGAAATGATATGAAAGCGATTTTTGGTTTGATACACACCATTTCTGCAGGGGCGTTTCTTTGGTCTAGAAAGTGGTGGTACCAAATTTCGCATTGTTTCAGCTTCGCGACTGTTAAATAATTATAACGGCATCGTTTGCATTAAAAGCATAGCCTGATAATAGTTATCACCTTGTCACCTTGTGCTGTCAACTCCTGGAGCTCTAGCGATCGTCATGATACACATTTTCCATTGCTTCCTGTTCGAAGTCAGGTCTCTTAGTTCTTCCAAATTCATGCCAGTTACATCGTGAATCTCATCCATCCATTTCTTCCTTGGTCGACCCCGTCTTTTTTCCCTCACCACAAGCCAACATCATTTCCTTTTCTAGCCCATCAGATCGCATAACATGACCAAAGAATCCTAGCTTCAATCTTGTCGCCTTTTGTTTTAATGACTCTTCATTCTCGACACCAATCTCCACTCGTATTGATTCATTCGTCCTTTTCTCTGTCCATGATATTCTCAACATCTTTCTCCATATCCACATTTCACATGCGTTGACCTTTTTCTCCATGTTCTTTGTCATTGTCCACGACTCACAACCATACAGAACCGTTGGAAAGATTAGGGCTCTCACGAGCCTTTTTTGTATCTATGCTCACATGCTTGTCCTTCCATATCTTTTCCAGTCCAATCATTGCAGCTTTCCCAATCGCAATCCTTCGTTTTATTTCTGTATCACATTTTCCTTCTTTTTCGACCAATGATCCCAGGAAAGTGAAGCTTTCTACCACCTCTATTTCTTCTCCGTCAATCTCAAAAGTATCCCATTCTGCTGTTGTCATGACCTTTGTCTTCTTTATGTTGAAGTATAAGCCAGCTTTTTCACTTTCTCTCCTTACCCTTCTTATTAATTCTATCAGCTCATCTTTTCTTTTTGCCATTAGTGTTGTATCATCCGCATATCTAAGATTATTCAATGTCCTTCCCGCAATTTTTACTCCCTCTTTTGCCACTTCCATTTCCGCCATTCTCATTATTCTTTCAGCGTATAAGTTAAACAGGAATGGAGACAAAATGCATCCCTGTCTCACCCCTTTCTTAATATTGAATTTATCAGTGTCTCCGTATTCTGTTCTTATCACCGCTATCTGATCTTCATATAGTCCCCTTAATAGCCATATCAAGTGTTTCGGAATTCCCATCTCAAGTAGAGTTTTCCACATTAGATCGTGGTTAATGCAGTCGAATGCCTTACTATAATCAATGAAGCAGATGTGCACCTCTTGTCCATACTCCCTTTGCCGTTCCATTATCCACCTGAGGTTGGCAATATGGTCTCTAGTTCCTCGAGATTTCCTGAAACCAGCCTGGTTCACCGGAAGTTCCCTCTCTATTGTGCTTTCCATTCTTCTGTGGATTATTTTCAGTAATATTTTACTAGTGTGTGATATTATTGCTATCGTCCTGTAATTTTCACATTCCCTCGCGTTGCCTTTCTTGAATATCGGTATGAAGATCGACTTCTTCCAATCATTCGGCCATTCTCCAGTTGCCCATATTTGATTGCATAATTTTTTTATTGTTTTTATCATTGCATCGTCCCCTGCTTTTATCAGTTCTATAGGTATTCCATCATGACCCGGCGCCTTATTATCCTTGAGTTGTTTTATTGCCCATTCTACCTCTGCTTCCATAACCTCCGGTTCCTTTTCATACCCTGTAACATCAATTTGCTCTTTTTTGACTCGTTTATCTATACTATATAACTCTTCTGTGTATTCTTTCCATCTTTTCTTCATCTTCTCTTCATCGCATATTACGTTTCCATTTCCTGTCTTCATTGAGCCCATTCTAGGTGTGAATTTTCCCGTTATTTCCTTTACTCTTGAAAACAATTCTTTAGTTCTCCCTTTCCTTCCTTCATCTTCCATTTCTTTGCACATTTCATTTAAATGTTTTTCTTTATCTTCCCGTGTTTGTTTTTGGAAGGCACTATTCAGTGCCCTTACCTTATCTTTGTCGCCTGCTTTCTTTGCAGCCTTCCTGTCCGCTGCCATGCCCACAGCTTCACTCGACAACCAAGTTGTAGTTGTGCTTTTCTTCTTTGGGATATGTTTCTCAGCAACTTCAACTATGGTTTTCTTCATTCTCTCCCATGTATTGTTCGAATCATCTTCTGCCTCTATCTCATCTCTCTCAAGTACTTCAAATCGATTCTTTATTTCCATCCTGTATTCCGGTGTAATGCCCTTGCAGTCGTATCTAGTCATTCGATCTCCTTTCTTCATCTTTTTAATTTCGTTTTCAGTGTTGCTAGCAGTAGCTCATGGTCGGTACCACAATCCGCTCCTGGTCTAGTTCTCACATCTCTTATCGTGCTGTTCCATCTTTTATTTACCAAAATGTAATCAATCTGATTCCTATATTTCCCATTCGGTGCCGTCCATGTGTACAGTCTTCTCTTTGGCTGTTCAAAACATGTATTCATGATTCTCAAGTCATTCCCTTTGCAGAATTCAACAAGTCTTTCCCCAGCTTCATTCTGTTCACCCAGTCCATGAATACCCATTGTTCCTCTTTGCATTGCCCCACTTTCGCGTTAAAGTCCCCCATTGTTATCAGTACGTCTCCTTTCGGAGTTCTATCCATTGTACTCTGCAAATCATTATAGAAATTGTCGTGTTCTTCTTCAGTTGCTATCGATGTTGGAGCATATATATCTGTATAATAGTTGTGTTTACCTTTTCTCCTCTAAATCTTACACTCAAGATTCTGTCGCTCACCGTATCATAACCCATTATCGCATTTGTACTTGTCTTATCACACATGATTGCAACTCCATTTCTTCCTCTCTCTTTTTGTCCTGACATTATTATCTTGTATCCATTCCAGCTGAAATGTCCTTGTCCTTTCCATCTTGTCTCGCTTAATCCCAATATTGCTAAGTCCAATTTTTTTCATCTCTCCTTGAATCACATCCATCTTTCCGGTTTGCATGGTATGTACATTCCATGTACCCAATTTCATCTTTTGACTGCAGCTCAGGTTGAGTCTTTTCCCCTCAATACGATCCACCTCAAAACGTCCTTTCGGCTTTTGTCCTGTTGCTTCATTAGACCGAAGGGTCATTGAATCACCGTCTTGCTCTTCTCCAGTAGCTTTTGAGTCGCGCTCCGGCCTGGGAGTCCCACCATCTGCGACTATCGGCGTTTTTGGTTTGTTGTGTCTCATGACGATTTTCTTGGCAAGTTAACAGGGGTGGTTTGCCATTGCCTTCCCCTGGTTTTGCCTGCCGTGCCCGTTCGTTCCCCTTCCTATGGAAGGGTATTAACGGTCCGCACCACGTGAAGGTGGGCACGGAGGACTTTGGTTCACCAGCCCAGGTCGGGTCCGAGTCTACGCTCAAATAGACGTCGGTCAGGTCACCTCCCTGCTTTACTCTGAAACAGAGTGACTGATGAACCTTTGCGGACCTATAATAGTTATAGGCTTAATAATAATGATGATGATGATGATGATGATGATGATGATGATGATGATGATGATGATGATGATGATGATGATGATGATGATGATGATGATGATGATGATGATGATGATGATGATGATGATGATGATGATGATGATGATGATGATAACAACATTAATAGTAATAACAAAGAGAGTGATGATGATGGTAATCACACTGCTGATAATGCTCTGTAGGCCTAATTCTTTTGTATCTTGAGGGCTTCCTCAGATGAAATGTAATGAGCAAAACAATGGGTATGAAAAGTGAGGAGTGCGGTACCCTCCAGTCCAAAAAGTGGGTGGTACGGGTACCCATAGTGCCCCCCGGAAATAATGCCTATACGTGTTACGTGAATCACTAAGAAGCATCTCAATGTCATCAAACACATCAGAAGTAGCTCCCAATGCGCAGTGATGATAGACCAATACCTTTTCAATTTTGCAGAATATCACTCATAAATTATGAGTGATATTCTGCAAAATTGATTTATCACTGATAATAGAATGTGTCTGTTATCACTGATAATTTTTTAAATCAAGTTTGCAGAATATCACTCATGATAGAACCATTCTTTATCATTCACTTATCAGAATATCACACATGTCTATTATCACTGATTATAGAATGTGTCTATTATCACTGATAATAGACACATTCTTTATCAATTTTGCACACTATCAATCGTGATAGACCCAATTTTTCAAATCAATTTTGCAGAATATCACTCATAATAGAATCATTCTTTATCAATTATGCAGACTATAAATCGTGATAGACCCCATTTTAAATATCAATTTTGCAGAATATCACTCATAATAGAATCATTCTTTATCAATTTTGCACACTATCAATCGTGATAGACCCAATTTTTCAAATCAATTTTGCAGAATATCACTCATAATAGAATCATTCTTTATCAATTATGCAGACTATAAATCGTAATAGACCCCATTTAAAAAAACAATTTTGCAGAATATCACTCATAATAGAATCATTCTTTATCAATTACACAGACTATAAATCGCGATAGACCCCATTTTAAATATCAATTTTGCAGAATATGACTCATAATAGAATCATTCTTTATCAATTATGCAGACTATAAATCGTGATAGACCCCATTTTAAAAATCAATTTAGCAGAATACCACTCATAATAGAATCATTCTTTATCAATTATGCAGACTATAAATCGTTATAGACCCCATTTTAAAAATCAATTTAGCAGAATACCACTCATAATAGAATCATTCTTTATCAATTATGCAGACTATAAATCGTGATAGACCCCATTTTAAAAATCAATTTTGCAGAATATCACTCATAATAGAACCATTCTTTATCAATTATGCACACTATAAATCGTAATAGACCCCATATTTTTTTAATCAATTTTGCAAAATATCACTCATAATAGAACCATTCTTTATCAATTATGCAGACTATAAATCGTGATAGACCCCATTTTAAAAATCAATTTAGCAGAATACCACTCATAATAGAATCATTCTTTATCAATTATGCAGACTATAAATCGTTATAGACCCCATTTTAAAAATCAATTTAGCAGAATATCACTCATAATAGAACCATTCTTTATCAATTATGCACACTATAAATCGTAATAGACCCCATATTTTTTTAATCAATTTTGCAAAATATCACTCATAATAGAACCATTCTTTATCAATTATGCAGATTATAAATCGTAATAGACCTAATTTTAAAAATCAATTTAGCAGAATATCACTCATAATAGAACCATTCTTTATCAATTATGCAGACTATAAATCGTGATAGACCCATTTCTTTTACAAACTTCGCAGAATAGGCCTACCACTCGTGATATCTGAAGGACAGAAAGTCTGGGCCATATAGCAGAACAACATATTTCTTATGGTTACCTATGAAAGGAAGAGGCGACCGTGAAACTCATCAATTTAATCGTGTCTTGCCTTTATTAGGCCTACACAATTCTATCAACAAGTTTTAAAATATTCAGGCCCTAGGCTAGAATCCAAAGTTAATGTTGTTGCCAGTCCAATAATAGCTTCATGACTCGTCATAATACAATCGGCGCCAAGTCATAGACTTTAAAAACACTTTACGATGTCTGCTTCTTTGTAACGTCGGCCTACATAATAAGTAGGCCTAACTCGGACACTTATAGCAGAATATCACGTGTTCCTATGACGATGAGTCAGTGCTACCGCTTCAAATGACTGACTTTCGAAAACCTTGGGCCATTTAAAATGTAGGGATAAATGCCTAACATTTAATTTAAAAAGGACTTGGTAACCTTAGTTTACTTGCAAACGATACCATAAGAAAATTTAACAGTAAGAACTCCGCCACTTCCGTTTTCAAGTGGCGCCAGTCCCATGCTCCTCCTGGATAAAGGAAGAGGGTGACGTCAACGGCCTGGCAACCACAGCATCTCGTTTAACAATGGGCAGATCGACCCCTGGGACACAGTAGCCGCCTAAAGCATTGGATAAGCTAAAATGTAGAGTAAATTTGGCATCTAAAACTAATAGATCTTATAAGTTATCTAAATCCTCTTAGAGGTCGTCCATTAATTATGTCAACAAAACGAGGGAGGGAGTGGGTTTGAAAAGTTTGACAATGCTTGACTACCCTTGGGGGTGCTCATTGACGTCAACAATAATTTAATGAAAAGCAACCATATTAGTAACTGTAGGACCTATCCGGGGGCAGATTGTGACACAGACCACAATTTGCTGGTGGCAACGTTAAAGATAAGACTGGGAAAGCAAAAGAAGGGAGAGGTACTAAAAAGGCTGAATGTAGAAGATCTTCAAGGTTTCAAAAGAATCGCTTATGAAATAGAAGTAACAAACAGATTCGAAGCTCTGAACGCTGTATCAGAGGAAAGATCACCAAACGAATTATGGAAGGAAACAAAGGAGGTTTTAATCACGGCTGCGGAGGAAATAGTGGGATACAAGAAGAGAGATAAGGGGAAGCCTTGGATTTCTGAAGAAGCACACAGCCTCATTATCAAGAAACGGGAAGCTAAGCAGAGAGATAGAGTGGAATATAAAGAAAGGAAAGCGGAGGTACAGAGACTTCTCAGGAGGGACAAACAAAAACAAATAGAGGATATTTGTGAAAAGGCTGAAGCAGAGAACAAGAAGGGTAACCGTAGATATCTATAAAGAACAGTCAAATCCCTAACAAACAAATTCCAACCTAAACTACAATCTATACAAGCTGAAAACGGAGAATTCATAACTGATAAGGAAGGCATAGCTGAAAGATGGAAGCAATATTGTGAAGAGCTATACAACGATAAAGAAGGGAAAGATCACATAATGGGATATAAAAGGGAACCACCACCCTTAATATCAGAGGTGGCAAGAGCGATAAGGCAGGTTGCTAGCGGCAAAACGGCGGGTCCTGACGGAGTTCCGGCAGAGCTGTTCAAATACGGAGGGGAGAAAACAATAGAAAAAATGCATTCAATCTGCACAGCGGTATGGGAGGATGGGGAATGGCCCGAGGACTGGACAGAATCAATTTTTGTTCCTATACCAAAAAAGGGGATATCAGACTATGCTCGAATCACAGAACAGTGGCTCTGGTGGCACACGCCAGTAAAATTATACTAAGGATCATTTTGGAAAGAATAAGAAACCAGACAGAATCAGAGGTGGCAGAGGAACAGGCTGGTTTCAGGAGAGCCAGAGGAACTAGAGACCAGATAACAAATCTGCGAATTATTATGCAAAAAGCAAATGAACACCAACAACCCCTTTTTATGTGTTTCGTTGATTTCAAAAAAGCTTTTGACTCAATAGCTCATGAAACACTTTGGACAACAATGATCGAAATGGGGTTCCCAGGGCATATCATAAATTTGCTTATACAACTGTATAAGAAACAAAAAGCAAGAGTCAAAGTGGCAGAAATATTATCGAAAGAATTCAGAGTCAGACGGGGAGTGAGACAGGGTTGCGTCTTGTCCCCAAGTTTGTTCAACATCTTGGCGGAAAGAGTGATGAGGGAAACTTTAGAGGGATTTGAGGGAGGAATACAGATAGGGGGAGGCGGTTGAAAAACTTACAGTACGCCGATGACATTGTATTACTGACAAACTCGGAGAGTGAATTACAGTTGCTGATAGAGAAACTAGACAAGACAGGAAAGAAATATGGTATGCAGATTAATATAGGAGAGACGAAAGTTATGACAACAACAGAAACCAAATGTACAATCAGGATTAATCAGGAGGAACTAGAACAGGTGAACAGATTTACGTATTCAACGATTGACGAAAACAGCGGTTGCGGTACAGAGATCAGAACACGTTTAGCAAAGGGTTATGCAATAGCTACGAACCTCAAAAGGATATGGAGGAGTCATGATCTAACAAATAAAACGAAGCTAAAGTTGTGGAAGACACTGGTTTGGCCTGTGGCCATATATGGATGCGAGAGCTGGACATTGAGGAAGGAGGAGGCAAGAAGAATAGAGGCATTCGAGATGAAGTGTCTGAGATTGATTATGAATATATCTTGAACGGAAATGCGGTCAAATGAATGGGTATTGGAAGCAGCAGGAGTAGAGAGGAATTTACTGAGGACGGTGAAGGAAAGAAAAATGATATATTTTGGACACGTCATGAGAAGAGAAGGAGCATGCATGGAGAAAGACATCATACAGGGCACACTGCCGGGAGCCCGGAAAAGAGGAAGACCGAGAACAAACTGGCTGGGCAACATAAAAGAATGGACGGGATTGGCAATGGGAGAATTATTAAGACTGACGGAGGACAGGAGGCGTTGGAGGAACATTGTGCATGATGCGGCCGAACCTCGAACCGAGGATGGCTGAGAGCAGAAAAAAAACATAGATTCAGAAAGTCTTTATGAATGATCTATTTCCTTTTTTGTTTGTTTGTAATTTAATCAAATGCACTTTTTCTTCGTTTTAAATTATCTTGTTTTTGTTCCCAGGTTACTGAGAAAATGCGCTGCAGAATCTCTCAATTGCGATCCTGGGTTCTTTTAGAATCTAATATTTCGAGTTTCTTTTCAACGGAAAGATATTTTTGGGAGGAGGTAAATTTGTTTTGACGTAATTTTATTAGGGGGTTCTTGAATGTTTGACAGTTATTGACAACGGAGGGAGGGGTCAAAACCTGCCTAAATTTGTTTACATAATTGAAATATTTAACATATTTTAAAAGTGTTAATGAGAGATAATAAGGTTACATTCCTATTGGCTGCCCCTCTCTTAGCGGACTGACCTGGATGTTTACCTGATTATGGTTTGTTTTGATGTGCCATTGCTCGTTGCTTTGTGCATTAGACACAGGCGCGATAGAAGTTACTAAGTAGTAATTAAGACTTGTTCATCTTGCTTAGATCCACCATAACCTATAGCTCTCTACGCTATCGTATTTCGTCCTGTCTCCTTCTCCAATGGATTATGATTTCTGATTGCGATTTTACTAAAGCGCCCATCGTTTGATGTCTTGGACATTGTGAAAACGGCGCTATAGAAGTCATTGGATTTGATTAGTTTAGGATTAGATGGTTACGCCCGCTAAGTAGAACTTCTGAATCATATATATATATATATATATATATATATATATATATATATATATATATATATATATATATATATATATATATATATATATATATATGTGGAGGCTCTAAGTCGATCAGTCTTTTCCGTGAGCATAGTCAAGAATTCATTTGCGGAGAAGGCAGGAATTTCTGAAGGGCGAGAAGGCCGGCCCAGCAGACCCGAGATGGAAGACCAAAGGCGTCTTGGGTTTTTGAGATTGCGTGAGACCAGCTTCTCCCAGTGAGCAGCCTCCTTGCGATGGTAGAGACGATGAAGGGCACGAAGCTGGGTAATCCAGGCCAACCGGTCATTGGGATCCTTGGTCCGGCGAGATCGTCGCTCCAAGCAACGGGTGCGACGGCGAAGTTTATGACAGTCGGCGTCGAACCAGACGGCCAATGGTCTATGACGGGTCTTTACTTGACGACATGGAAGCATGGAATCCAGCAGACCGGTAACGGTGGAGGTGTAGAGATCAAATAGTTGAGGAACTGTGAGAGTGTCAAGTGCAGGACCGGTGACGAAAGGAGAGTGTCTCTAATAGCAATGCTGAAAGCCTGAGAGTCAAACGATTTCCATCCTCGCATCTTCCGAATGGAGTGGATTGGCTGTAGGTGAACTGAGGGGAGAGTAAATTTGATATACGAATGATCGGAGATCGTAGGAGGAAGGATCAGAAGGTCCGTAACTTGGTCGTCATCAGAGGTAATGACGAGATCAAGCCATCCACCAAGTTTATGTGTGGCTTGACTGACGTGCTGGCGGAGGCCAAACTGAGTGAGAAGATCGAGGAATCGTAACGAAGTAGGAATGGTGGGGTCCTCCAGGTGAAGATTGAAGTCGCCGAGAATGAGGAGTTGAGTATTGCGAGTGACGAGAAACTCAAGGACAGAGGAGAATTCTTCGAAGAACTGAGGAGTAGCGGCAGCCGATACAGGTCTGTAAACCGTGAGGAGGGTAACTGAGCCACGAGGCAAGGCGATGCTCAGACATAGAGCTTCAAACGTGGAGGGCGACGTGTCGAGTGAGACTTGCGTGACACGAAGAGATGACCGGAAGAAGGTCACGATGCCACCACCACGCGCCGGACGACCATCAGGGTGAGGTGGACGCGGGCAGTCACGAGAGGAGTAACCCGGCGGAGTCGCTCGTAGAATCGGAACGTCATCGGAGTCCTGATGCCAGCTTTCAGTAACAGCGAAAACGTCAAGTTGATCTTGTAGAAGAGATTGAGAAACGAAGGCGAACTTTTCAGATAAGGATTGGGCGTTCCAGGAGGCAACCCGTAGGCCTGAGGAGTGAGCGAGCAGAGGATGAGACGAGTCGGTAGGGTGAAGATCATGCAAGTCAACTCTTGGAGAAGTAGCAGGAGAGGATGACGAAGAATCGGAGGAAGCATCGAAGGGCGTCAGCATCGGCTCATGAAGACTCGAGGTACGAGGTGAGTGGTTGAAGCGACTGTTGGCAGGGCACCATATCTGATACTTGTACAGGGTCTTGCGTAGGCTTCGAGTAGGATGAATGGAGGATGACCAGAAAGACCGAAGTTGTTGAGAGGAATAAGTGATACGTTCCATACTGATGAGAGCGTAGAATCCGTAGATGATGATACTAGCGCAGACACCAAAGTACCCAGCATGCATCTGACCGAAACGTTAAATTCAAACGACGGAGCAGGAAACAAATCAAGTTTTCAAATCAATTTGCGTTTTACATCCAGTTTATAATTAACGTGGCTGTCGAGTAAAATTTTTTCCAAAGGCTGGCATGGAGAACCACGAAAACTTTAATAAAGTCGTCGAGATAAACAGTAAAACGAGCGAAAACTTACGCCGTTTACCCGGCATGCATCGGAACAAACATTCAGTTCAGACGACGCAACAGTCAAACAAATCGATTATAAAATCAACTTGCAATCTAAATTAAGTTTTGGAAAGCAGTAGCTGCCCACTGAAATTAAATCCTCCTTGTCTAGGTTTCGGACTGGCGCCACCCAAAAACGACAGTGGGCGAGTTTTTTAATGGTCAGTTGCTGTTTAACGACGCTGTGTCATAGCAAAGATGATTAGCGTCGCCCTCCTCCTTTGTCGAGGTTTGGGACTGGCACTGCCAGAGCAAGGGCAAAGGTCAGATTTGCCAGCTGTGGCGAAGTTAGTGCACGAGTTGTAGGCCTATGGATCTAGAGTTTAACATCTTATGGCAACAAAGGCTCTTGACGTCGAGATAAATTATTTGACTTAATACACCTCTACAGACTGGTCCTTGAGTTATGACGCTTTGTTTTTAATGGTAAGTGTAATTCGTTTTTTAAAGGTATCGAAAACTTGTATAAATTTAGAAGCAATTGGATGAAATCAGAATCCCTGGAGACCTCGCCTCATTTGTGTTTGTTTTTCGTAGACTTCACTGTTTTGAGTTCGTGATTCGCCACAAGAGTTGACTCGAGTCAATTGTGCGAATATGGTGATGATGATCAGGACGATGATGATCAAGATCATAATGGTGGTGGTGATGACCCTGTCGGTTTATAGCTGATTGCAATAAACGGCTCAGATCGGAGAATGACAGTGCGCGCACGAGAATAGGCCTACCATTAGATACGACCGAGGCTACTTGGGCACATGAGAAGAAACAATGAGCAGGAGAGAAGAATAGCAAGGAATTTCGGTGCGAGAAAATATTTCGCAAATGAAAAAATATCAAGCGGAACCAGAAGAATCTGGCGCAGAACTCCTGCTGCCAAATATTACGGAGACGGTAAACTATAATTATACCACGTAACAATGGTAAATGTATCCAACATCTAAACTTCTGGACAGGTCATATGTTATAAACTTATTATTTAAAGTCCTAGCCTTCTCTGTACCCCCAGTCATGGGCGTCCGGAAGGGGCATTCCCCCTGGATTTTAAAAATATTTTTAAAAAATTTGATTTTTATGATTATTCCAACAGTCCCAACACAATTTGCAATGCTAAAAAACACTTAATTATTGCTATTCTATGCAAAAAAGTCATTTTGCCCCCTTAAAAATTTTTGGCCGTTCTAGAAAATTTTTCCCTCCCCTAGAAATGTTTGCCCCCCGGAAAAATTCCTGCGGACGCCGATGCCCCCAGTGGCGCCTTTTACATAAAGGAAGAAACCTGCTTCGAGCGACATAGACCAGTCGGTCAGTTGGTAATACCCGTAGACCATAATCACTGCAGCTTTTATGTCGAACATCATAGTTCTAGAATTCGCATTTTACGAATTTTAAGAATTTCAAAAATTCACGAATTTTAACGAATTTTAAAACTGCAGTTTTAAAATTCGTAAAAATTCGTAAAATAATAAAATAATAGAATTCTTTGCCATGGCAACGAATTTTATTATGTTTAGGCCTACTTTTGAACTTTTTAAGCAAGTAAACGTCAATGTCATAGGCAATCAATCAGCCGTAAAAGATAGCTGACTAGCAACACAATAGTATTGATATTCAGTTACTCTTCTACTTGGAGTCTTGAACTTCGATTTCTATCATAGTTGGGGTGTGTGACTGTGAGTGTCAGTGAGCAGAACGAAAAACCACCAGCGCCCCATGCAGCTCCAGTATCACCAGTCAGCCACTAAGACAGCTTGCAACCAAACATGGTTAAAAAGGGTTGGCAACGTTCACCGAGCTGTGTCTTCTAGGCTACTTCATCGTCCTCCGATTCTGAGTCAGGAACAGCCCACTGCTCCCACTCGACTCTGGTTTCTGTATTTTCGCCATGCAAATACTCCCAAATTCGGGCAGAACAACCAACAAATTCCTTGTCTCGAAAACAACACTGTATTTTTGGATTACCCTTTCCATCTCCTCCAAAATTACTACATACTTCCACTCCGGTTCATGTTCTTTCATCTTTAAAAAATTAGATTTTAACTAAATTAATTCGTCACGTAATAAATTTTATATTGAATTTTACATTAAATTCTAAGCAGAAGCTTAACACAACAAATCATGACGTCATCACATTTTGTTGTTGTTGCTTCGCTATTTTGCAAAACCCACTGTCAAGACAAAAAAGGCCCAACAATGGCCCAACGAATTTTTACGAATTTTTACGAATTTTAAAATAGACCAAAAATTCGCGAATTTTTACGAATTTTAAAACCGAAAGTCACGAATTCTCGAACTATGTCGAACATACGACAACCATTGAAGAAATATGGTCGACGCACATAAGAAGCCTCTTCAGTAAATGAGGGACCAACAGACACAGCAGCGACTTCTACAAGGCGTCACTGTAGGCCCTACCCTAGGTGGCGCTGTAACTGGAAGTTCAATCGACGACTTGTAGTCCTCGTAGAAGAGGAAGAAGAGTCAGAGATAAAGGCAAAAGAAAAGAAGAAAAGGAAGAGAAATGTCCAGACTTGGACACATGTCACAGTTACAGTATAACAGTTGTAGTTAATAAGCTAGGTATACGCAATCTAATCTTTTAGCGCCTATATCGTTCCATTCAACTGTCCAGTCTCTGTTGAAAGTACTCAAGCTTGGTCTAGACTCTAGATACTACTCCTGTGGTAGCCGGTTCCAGTGATCCACAATTGTTGGGCTAAAACAGAATGTTCTTAATGTCTAATCACACCCGCTTATTTTACAAGTTTAAGATAGTGTCGTCTCAGCTTTCCAGTTGCTGCTCTCCGGAAGAATGTTTCTCATCTATTGCTTCGAGTCCATGTAAAGAGAAACTATACCTACCTAATGGTAATGTACACAAAATACAATTGGTTAATATATAGGCCTATTATAAATAAGAGAGACGTCAACAACCAGACAACCATGAGAAGATGTTAAACAATTAGTAGGCCTACTCTTCCTAATAACAGTCTCAGTTTTGATAATGAGGCTAACTGTAATGCTTGTTGGCATAATATTATAGCACACGGATAGCAAACGAAAGCTATCACATAATTCTGATCAGCAAATCTACTAGCCCCTCCTTCAAAACTGTACTTCTCCTGCTGTCTGAAGACGAGGATTACTCTCTTGCGTATGAATGCACAATTGCACAATTCAGAAGTTTCTACACTTCCAATATGCATTTGAAGGGATGGCATGACATGTAGCCTATATAGGCCTAATAATATGGCTCCAGTGATCTAGCCTAAATTCTAAATTACTGTATGGGTTCAAAGACAAAGTGCAAATATCTCGAAATCATCTAACAAAATCATGAAAAGAACTTAACTTTCTGTCTCAATTGCCTACAATAAAGAATCAGCGGGTAGTGGTTGACTCAAAACCCTATTAACTTCGAAGTATGTTTGTAACCAATGTTAAATCGTCGGATATGAAACGTTGGCTTTTGACACCTTTAGAACGGTTTATCCTGACATTATTTATTTCATAATTTAGTTATCACCGTACTAAGAATGAGTCAACGTCATAGTTCGAAACAACAAAGTTTTGTATCGACGTCAACGGCCTTTGTAGCCATAATATTTTGATAAATGTTAGTGCCAGTCCAAAGCCCGGAGAAAGGAGAAGGGTGACGCAGTGGCGTAGCCAGGTTTCAACACCAGGGGGAGCGAGCACATGAAACAGGCCCCAACTACCAAAATAAATAATTATCGGCATTCACGTTGCAAATATGCTTTGAATCTAATTAACACAACTAAATTTGGAAGCCACATTTGTATAATGCTCTAATCTATTAGTTGTGCTATTTATTCATTAATTCATTCGAGTATTTATAAAGCACCTCCTCAGAGGGGCTACTCAGAGGTGCTCCGACTCCTGCACGGCCAAACAAAGACAGTTTTCAATCGAGTATAGAATGTATAAGAGGGAGTTCTCGGGAACAGGCATAGATCCGGGAAAACCGTTCCATGCCGTCGGGCCCACCACTGAAAAACACGGTTCTGCATGGTGGCTGAGCGGGCAAAAGGCACAATGAGTACCCCTTTGCCCGAAGATCGGAGGCGGCGACTACCATGAACTCCCAGCATGGGGCGGCAAAGGACCCGCAGATAAGCTGGAGCGCATCCCAGCAAGCTCCTCCAAACCAGGGAAACAACCCTTATACTACATGCTGGCTGACAGTTGGCTGGAGCCAGTGCAGGACCCATGGGCGGCGATCTAGGGGGACGGGGGACATGCCCCCCTTTTAGAGTGGGGGGACACTCCATACATTTGTCCCCCCACATTTTGAAGAAACACCAAAAAAGGCGGAGAAATGTAACTGCGCGTGAGGGTTTTCGCAGCGTTTCTGACCAGACGAGGTAAAAATAGAATTTTTTGAGCAGAAGTGTCCCCCCTGAAATTATGAGAAAGAAGAAGAAGGAATTCGTAAAAAAAGTCAAAAGAAAAGAATTAAAAGTTTATAGAGGAAATCATAAAAAGAAAAGCGTTATGAGGTTATTGCTGGGAGACGGGAAATGTTGTAAAACGTGGTGAATGACTTTAAAAAAAGTCATCAACTTTTTTGTGAGATGAAATCGATATTTTGCGGAGGTGAATTGGTGAAAATGGGGGACAAAAGTGAAGAAGTGGGGAAAAAACGGAGAGTATAAGAAAAAGTTGTGAAAGAGGTGAAGGACTAAAAAAATAAAAAAAAAGGTCATGAACTTTTTTCGGAGATGAAAGCGAAATTTTTCGGAGATGAAGTGGCAGATAAATTTTTTGAGGGGCAAGATTTTCCAAAAACGGTCGTCGACGAGATCGTTTCCGACTTTGTCCCCCCCCCCACCTCTCAGACAAGATCTCCGCCACTGGCAGGACCTACAGTATATAACCAGAGACCTGACCAAATTTTGGTATTCGACCAATAAGACGTGCCGCAGAGCATTGCACTCGATTGAGGCACGTCAAACGACTAGAAACTAGGCCATTGTAGGCCTAGAGTGAGGAACAGTACTCACAATCTAGTGACACTATTTAGGTTTCAACCATGAATCAGATAGGCCTATTCTATTCGATTATCCACTCATGGAATCTCTTTCTTTTTCGAACTCTGTGTTGCTTGTAGTCAGTAGTAGGCCCCTAATATCACATTTTTGAACCAGCTCGGTTGCTTCATTCTCAATCCGTTCAAACTCAAATTTGATTTCAATTCGCATATTTTAATATCGTTTTCATAAAGTTGAATCAAATGAGAAGGTTCTACCAAATCAATGCGACTTCTCTGTAAATATGTGGATAAACTAAAATCCTTCTCTAGCACTTTTTCCAGAATATTAGAAGAACTAAGAATTCGAACGTATCAAGGGTTACAAGCATACCCTTTGCCTCAGTCAGCTGTTTCGTAGTGCAGCTTTTAATCTCACCATCCACGAGTATATAACTATATATATGCACGGCAACTATTAGTTCTGGTAAATTCTGCAAGAGTATATGTACTGCTGATTTTCTGAGTGCCCATCTGGTGTCGCAAAGTCTTTCTAGAGTTCCAGAAAACAAATTATGTCGTTCGAACGATTGGAATAAAAAAAAATTGAACGATTCGAATAAATAAATTTTGAACGATTGGAATAAATAAACTGTGAAAAAGGCCCCACATCTTGGAAAATGGTCTCAGAGGGAGCGGCCGCTCCCCCTGCGCCCCCTAGCTACGCCTATGGGGTGACGTGAAAGGCCTTGGCTGCCACAAGATATCGTTAAACACTGGAAATATATAACATTTAGGCCTTTATAAACTCCGTCGCTAAAAGAACTACGGTAGTGCCAGTCGGGGGCGGATCCAGGGGGGCCAATCCGGCCATGGCCGCCCATTTGAAATTTTTATTTATTTACACAGGCGTTTTATGGGCGTTTTTTTATGTTTACACAGGCGTGCCCCCCCCCCCCGTAGGCGTGGATGAGTCAGATGTACACAGGACGTGGGTCCCGTAGATGTAGACTGAAGACATTAAAAGGTTAATGCCTAAAAAAGGTCATCAGCTTTTTAGGGAGATGAATAACAAAAGTTTTTCGGTGGTCGCTAGGTAAACTGATTCCTCTCCCACCAGAAGATGGTTGGTATGTATAATTTTTTGCCCCCCCCCCCTCTGATAGACCTTCTGGATCCGCCCCTGGTGCCAGTCCAAAGTCTGGATTAATGAGGAGGGCGCCGCTAATCACTTTCATATGATATAGCGTCGTTAAACCGTACGTAACTAACAAAACAGCATTAATAGGCTCCTCTAATAATTTCGTTGAACCGTCAATCCTGGACTTGGTACAGGTTTAGAACGCTTTAATTCTTGTAGTAGATGTGTACTAGCGCTTACAAGCCGCCGCCACGTCTAAAAATAAGGGGACACCACTTTTAAGGCGCCTCAGAAGCCGTGGTGGCTTATAATGACATAATTCATATTATGCTGCAAAATCTAGACATATCTACGAGACGTTTTTTCGATTTACTAGAGCGTATTTTATGGGGTGGGAAGCCAGTGCATCCAAGCCTTCTCGTGACCAACTAGCCTTTATAAACAGATCGGCTTTAAAGCTGTGCCTTTGGATATAATTGCTTAGAACTCCCCAAGCCCTAAGTCTGCCAAAGAAGCTTTTTAAAATGTAAAGTACCGTTTGCTGCCGGCCGAGAACCTCCCACGAGGCCGGCCCAAACCGGGTCATTTTTCAATTTAAATAAATGAATAGGTTGTGGTATACATAAAACATAATGCTAGGGCAAAACTTTTGCATTTGGCTCGGTATAGGGAAAACAACCCTCTGCTGTCGCAGGTGCATTGGGGAGTACTGTTTCAAACATTTGGCACGACTGCGAAACGGTTGTGGGACGAGACCTTGCGCCAAATGTGGAAGGGGTATAAAAACACACGTGGGTGAGTGTATGAAATGTGGTTATTTCGCTAAATATTTGAGAGCTCGACGAGGTGGGTTAGTCCGTGAATTTAATAAAGAATGGAAGCGACTATCAAATATATCAGTAGAATAAAAAAATTATCATTTGAACAAACGATATAGTTATTGTATTGAGATAATACAGATGAGCAAGCGTCAATCGAATATCAGTTTAACCAAAATTTCATTTTGAACAAATGATATAATTATTATATTAAAGAAAAGTTTGCCACAGTAATATAAACTAATTTATAACTATGGCATTGTCCACGAATGAAAAAATTGAACAATTGTTGCGTGAGTTTACTGGTCCCCCAGCTCTTCGAGCTGTTCTACAGAATATCTTAGACGAACCTATCCCAGTTGCAGTCAAAAGGCGCTTACTACAGCCACTGCTTCCAAGGCCAATTCCGCCAGTGCGCAAGCATAGAGGGGCAAAACGTAAGGCCCTTCTGGCACAATTCGACCCACTCCTAATTAAGAAGGATAGAGGTGGGCCACCACCCTTTCTACTACACAAAGAGCTCGCCAATCAGCATCTGAGAGACTTCCGTGCAGAAGTACCTCTTAACCACAGGCTGGAAGGAGATGCGTTAGCTTTCTTGAGTGCAATGGAGCACAACATTGAGGCACAACTCAACGAAGAGCTGTTGAAACAAGACGGTCTTAAATACTCGCAAGTGTTGACAGTTGAGTTGGAAAAGCTGGCACCGACCGTTGATAATGTGTATGGTGGCAACGCGCCCCCCGGCATCATTACCAATACCGCCTACTTTCGAAGCAAAGCAGTACCAGTTACCAATGCGGGTAAAATCCAAGGGGCTATACGGAAGGCCAAGGCCGAAATACTAAAACTCCTCGAGGATTACACCAATGAGGGGTCGGGGTGGAGGGTGAGGCGGATTGTCGCGCTAGACCTCGGTGTTGCAAGATATAAGCCTTTCCGAGGGAAGAGCTACTTTCCCACACCAAAGTACATCCCCCATCGCACGGTTATTAATGTTAAGAATGAAGATAACCGATGCTTCGAGTGGGCCATATTAAGCGCAATGTATCCAGTAGATTTTAGGCAACACCCCTATCGTCCCAGTAAGTATCGTGCCCACCTCCTCGAGCTAAACTTTGACGGTATAAAATTTCCAGTGAAGGTCACAGATATCGACAAGTTTGAGCGTCAAAACCCAAATATAAGCGTCTCAGTCTTCGGGTGGGATAAAGCTTTGTATCCAATTCACATTTCAAACCGGACCAGTGTCCACAATCTTGACCTTCTACTACTGGCCGACGACGCAAATGAAAATTTTTCATTATGTCTGGATCAAGGATCTAGCCCGCATGGTTTATAAAAACAGCAAATTTCAAGGACGAAAGCATCCATGTCGTCGCTGCTTACACGTATTCTGTAGGCAAGACTTGCTGGATGCCCATATCAAGGATTGTCAGGGCATCAGTAAGAAGCCTCAGCGGATTGAGATGCCTGAGGAGGATGAAAATATACTCAAATTCCAGAACCATCGTAAACAGATGCGAGCCCCGTATATCATATACGCAGACTTCGAGGCGTTGAACGTGCCAGTCCTAAATGCGGCCATGAATCCCAACGAGAGCAACACCAGACAGATAGCTGAGCAGAAACCGTGTAGCTTCTGTTATATAGTGGTCCGATACGATGGCCGCACGAAGAAACCAGTTTTATACCGCGGAGAAAACGCCGTGGAGGAGTTCCTACAACAACTACAAGGCGAGCTAGCCTCTATCAAACAAAGGCTGGCCACCCCAGCTAAGATGGTTATGTCAGCGGCCGATCGTCAATCATTCCGCGAGGCTATCGAATGTCACATCTGCGGAGATGCGCTCGAAGCGGACAGAGTTCGTGACCACTGCCACATTACCGGTAAGTACCGAGGTGCCGCTCACAGCGAGTGCAACTTAAAACTTAGAATATATCCCGATAAGTGTAAGGTACCGGTGGTCTTCCACAATCTGCGAGGTTACGACAGTCATCTCATCATGCAAGCGATCGGAAGTTGTGAGGCCGCACAGGATGAGGAAACTGAAATTAACTGCATCCCAAACAATATGGAGAAATACATGACATTCAACATATAGGGCAACTACAGTTCATCGACAGCCTCCAGTTTCTAAACAGCTCATTGGATAAATTATCAGGAAACCTGTCGCTTGAGGATCTGTAAGTCACAACTGCGTATATAAACGAAAATTTCGCTCATAACGAAAGGTTAAAATTAGATCTGTTGAGGCGAAAGGGCGTTTATTGTTACGAATACATCCACGATTACCACCGCTTCGAAGAAGACCGACTTCCACCCAAAGAAGCGTTCTACAGCAGGCTGACCCGTGAGAACATCTCTGATGCGGATTATGAACACGCTCAACGAGTATGGAATGAATTCGATTGTAAAACTCTGGGTGACTATCACGACTTGTATCTCCGTACGGATGTACTCCTACTAGCCGATGTATTCGAGACCTTCAGATCCACATCGATGAAGCACTATAGTCTGGATCCAGCAAACTACATCAGCCTACCAGGAATGGCCTGGGACGCTTTGTTGAAAAAGACGAAGATCGAACTCGAACTTTTAACCGATATAGACATGCATTTGTTCGTAGAGAAAGGTCTCAGAGGCGGAATTTCGATGGTATCTAAGCGCTTCGCAAAAGCCAACAACCCGCAATGCCCAGATCACGATACCACGAAGCCAGAAAACTGGATCATGTATCTCGACGCTAATAACCTGTACGGCTGGGCGATGCAACAGCCATTACCAGTTGGAGCATTCAGCTGGGAAAGTCCAACTCTCGACGAAGTGTTGGAAACTCCAGACGGAAGGCTTCCTACTCGAAGTTGATCTCGAGTACCCGGAGCACCTCCACATTGCTCATAACGACTATCCCCTAGCACCGGAGACCCTGACAGTCCAAGAGGAGTGGTTGAGTGACTATCAGAATGTGCTTATGAACGAGTTGGGAGGCAAGTTCACAAAGCATGTGAAGTTAGTACCAAGCCTGCGACCTAAGGAGCGGTATGTGGTCCATTATAGAAATCTCAAACTATATCACTCGTTGGGCCTACGAGTTTCTAAGATCCATCGTGCCATTAAATTCAGGCAGGAGGCGTGGATGGCTCCATACATCGGGATGAATACAAAATTGAGGGCGAAGGCAACGTCGGAATTTGAAAAAGACTTCTTCAAACTGGCTAATAATGCAGTTTTCGGAAAAACCATGGAAAATCTTAGAAAAAGAATCAGGGTCAACCTGGTACCGACCTCAAAAGTTGACAAGCTTCGTAAACTAACTGCCGACCCGGCCTACATATCACACAAAATCTTCAACGACCAACTCGCCGCGATTCACAGTTTGAAGAGCAAGCTCAAGTTAAACAGACCTGTATATGTCGGCCAGGCTGTCCTCGACCTCAGCAAGCATCTGATGTACGACTTCTGGTACAACGATGTGAAAAACGAGTACGGCAACAATGCTCAACTCTTATACACAGACACTGACAGCCTCTTATTTCAGGTGGAAACTCCGAACGCCTATGTCGATATGTGGAACAAAAAACACCTATACGACTTTAGTGAGTTTTCTAGAGACAGCCCATACTACGACGTCGAGAACAAGAAAGTCGTGGGCAAGTTCAAGGATGAATGTAACGGATTGGCCATCGCCGAATTCGTGGGACTGCGTCCGAAGATGTACTCGATCTTAAAATCGGGCGGTTCAGAGATCAGGAAAGCTAAAGGCGTTCAGAGAGCAGTTGTGAAGAAGGATCTGCATCACGAGCTATACAAGGAGTGCCTGTTCGAACGAGAAGAGATGCGGCACACACAAGTCGTGATTCGAAGCCACGACCACCAGATCGGAGTGTACGAGCAGAATAAGATCAGCCTCTCTCCATTAGACACAAAAAAGTGGATAGAGGCCGATGGGATAACAACGCTGGCATACGGGCACTACAAAATCAACGACGGTTGAGTATTCTATCGGGGGGTAGCTCAGTGCCCATAGGCACCAGAAGCAGCTCCTCACGGACAAAACCGCGGCCAGGCCCATCAACTAGATGGTATAAAGCCGGTTGCTCAGCCTGCCGAACAACATCCAAAATAGCGTGGATGGTGAGCGACCAGTTAGGATCGGTGGCACGTTTGCTTCCACCTTCGAGCTCGCCGGGAGCGTACAAATATCGGACGAGAACGTCGTGCCCGAGAACAGGCTCATCCAAGCCCCACAAACGAGTTTTCATTTGTGAATGAGAGGGCTTCTGTGTCACTTTAGCAGCTTTCATCGCTTCAACCGGCTTCATGTCGAGCAAGCGCGTCGGCTCATCGTTTAGTGCAGCTACAACTTCGGGCAATCGTCGAACCCATTCCACTGACCGTTCGGATGACCCCCTTGCATCCAGGAGCAATTCCTGAGCGTATTGAGCACCGAAGAGTCGCTCAGCTAGAGTACGGTTAAAGCGTTCAACGATGCCCTGTTGGCGATGATTTGCGGCCTGTCCGCGTCTTACAAGAACGTCGTGCTTCGCCAGCAACGGTGTAAAATCACCCATAAATTCGCGGCCAGGGTCGACCTGAAGAAGTCGAGGCCAAGTCAATGGACCCCTCTTATAGATCCGGCTTAAAGCGGCGGCGACTTCGGTCGCACTTTTGTTTATCAACGGTTCAGCTTCTTTGTATCGTGAGGCAACATCAACAACAGTGAGAGCGTATTTATAAGTCTTTCGACCTACTTTATCGTGAGGTAAAAACAAGAGATCGGCTTGGTGTACGGCGTTTGGTCGATTTTCATCGAACTTTGGACGCGGTATGCGGCGTGGAACGGGAAGATAAATCTGCCACACCGCTTGTTTCTTCAGCCAATCACGAGCCTCCGCCTCGGAAACTTTGGCGGCTGAGGCTAGTTTCTTCACCGCAGCCTTACCTCGCCAGTAACCTCTAGGGCTGTAATAGACGGCTGAAAGGTGCTTAGACATTTCAGTAATACTATATATTACAAACAGGTAAACACATACACAAATGATTTTCATTAGCGCCGCCGTCCAACACCCATCCCTAGCCTCGACTTTGCTGACATAATGGCCGATACGAGCCGGGCATCCTTCTTCTCATAATCCGGAGTTTCATCGGTGAGTGCGATATTCGACGCGGCTGCAGCGAGGATGTCATCTGCGTGATTACGCCCTGGGGTATCTCTATGAACTGCGTAAGCCACATCGTGGTGGAGGCACGCACGGTCGAGCTGATTAACACCGTGATATCGCTGTGACAGCCGTTTGTCGAGTTTTGTGAATGGTCCACAGTAAGAGTACTTTCCCGTGTTCTGAAAAGAACCTCCCGGTTTATCTTCCGAAGACATACCGGATGGAAGGCTCATATGCATTTCTGGTAGAGGTAGAGCGTTGAGGGCCCTATTCAGTAGCGAGCCTCCATAAGTCTCACGAGACTTATGCTTTCGCTCTTTAGAAGGCAAAATTTGGCTCTTCTTTGCACCGCAGACGGCACAGGTTCCCTTCTTGGCTGGCCGACCGTTTCGTAACTCGACGATTGTTTCATTTGAAGTCTCAGTATGTTTCTTACATCGTAGGCAATACATTGTGTTCGTTGAATACAATCATAACTCGTTGTCTCTATATGGAAATAACAAATTTTGACCTCGAAGCCGACGATGGGAAAAAACACCACCATTGGTTGTTACCATCCAGCATACGGTGTATAATCTGCGGGCCTAGCGGATGTGGGAAAACAAACCTACTGCTTAACCTCCTTCTGAAGAAGGGGTACCTACGTTTTGACCGGCTCTATCTATACTCAAAGTCTCTGGGACAGGAAAAATATCAGTTTCTTCGGGACTGGATAACAGAACTCGAAAAAGTTGCCGGTAAGGAAGTGGCTTCCTTTCACTCTTGCTCAGATGAAATAGTTCCAGTTGAATCATTAAATAAGAATGCCAGAAGCCTTCTAGTTTTCGATGACGTCATGCTTGAAAAACAGTCGCCCATCGAAAGGTATTTCACTATGGGTCGACACGGTGGCGCGGACTGCTTCTACTTAACACAGAATTATTTTCGAATTCCGAAGCAAGCGATCCGTGACAATGCTAATCTTATAGTCCTCTTCAACCAAGACAGTAAAAATTTACGAGCCATTCACGATACGTTCGTAGGCGGCGACATGTCTTTCGATGAGTTCCGTACGTTCTTCAGCGAGTGTGCTGCCCAGCCATATGGATTCGCAGTCATAGATTTGACGTCCAAAGTGTACGATGGAAAATATCGTTGCGGGTTCGATCGCTTCTATAAGCCCAAGGCAAGTATTTAAAGACATGATATAGGCAACATATAGTCGACATAGAAACACGATGTGGACAAAAGTTATCGTTACGGGCAACATATAGTCGACATATAAACGCGATGTGGACAAAAGTTTCGTCTAAACAGGAGCGAGACGCGTTGACTCAGGACTATTTAGCTCGCAGAAATCGATTGAGACAGCGTTTCGTGGATGAGAAGCTCGGTGAAGCCAATCTTCAGTACGATGCGGCAAAGCTTTTCAAACCAATAGCCACAGCCACGGCTGAATCCCAGGCGGCTACGTCCAAGGAGCTGCAGAAAGTTACCAGCGCTTTACAGGATTTGCCGGCGCAGATTTCAGAGTCTGCTAATTTTAACCCGATAGCGGCGTTGTTCGGTGATTCCGCAGGAACTGCTGCTGCTCCAGCCCTTCCAGCGATTGCGGCACACCCCGCTCAGGAAGCATTGCTCGTCCACCCAAACAGACATCTCAACGTCGATGCAATCAGGCGGCACGGTTTTACCCCTCCGAGCGAGCTCGACCTGAACGACGCGGCAGCTGTGAAACAGATAATCGAAGGCGTAAATTATTATAATCGCCACACCCTGGGCAAAGAGAAAAGGAAGGCCAATAAGAACGGAGACGAAGAAAAGGTACATGCGCTGGCCGTAGATATCGGCGTCCTACAGGACTACAGAGATCGAATTCGTTTGCTATTGAAAGGCCACGCCCTCACTAAAAAAGGAAAGGGTTTCAGTGTTCCAACCGTTCCTCTGAAATTACAAGGTAACGCATTGGGCGAGCTCTCCGTTGACCCCGTCGCGTTGTCTGCCGGTAGACTGAGAGTGTTTAAAGGTGGTAACCTCGTTCTCGAATCTCCGGCCGATGAGTCGTTGTTCAATCTACTAACGAAACGATTCGTTAAGACTAAACAATATTCGCCTCAAGCAATTGAAACTTTCAAAAAGCTCGTACAGATGTCTGGTCTGCCCATTCATGGCCGGAAAAGTAAAAAGTTCCAGCTGATTCGAGGTGGCGCGGTGCAATTTTATAACGATCCAAACGCCCTGGTAGAGAGGTTGCAGCTTTTGGTGGCCTCTAGGGCCGCGGGAAACACTGGTCTCGGCAACGAAATCTCCGCCATTCTTGATGAGTTACTGCGTTCCGGTGCGATCTCCAAAGAGCTGGCACTCGAATTGAATAGAAACATGCTCATAAAATAAAATACACAAGATGGAACGCTCGGAGAAACTACTCGAAGAAATTCGAGAACTTTTGCAGCCTAAGGAAAATTTTAGTATAGTTGTTTCCTCAGATACTACAGGGTGGACTACGGCTTTCTCACCACCGCTGTACCTGGATCCAAAAAGACGCTTTGAGCTTGCTCTGGTCAATCTTGAAACTTATAACTCGATCCCGAACATTGACAGCTCAAATAACAAGTTCGTCTACAGCGCCACCAATGGTGCGACGTGGAAGACGATCATTTTGCCCGACGGAAGCTACGAGATCGCACAGATTAATGATGAAATCAGCCGGCAGTTAGAAAAACAAAATCCGCCGCCGACAGGTGTTGCTCAACTCGGCTTTAATTCTCCTATTACTATAGGAGCTAACGCATCCACCCTACGTGCCTTCGTAAAGATAACGAATGCCCTTTATAAGGTAAATATGGCCGCATCTACCATCAGGAAAATGCTCGGTTTTAACCCTCAGACGCTTGGTCTTGGTTATAAAGAGGGAGAAAATCCAGTCGATATTCTCCGGGTGGACACAATCCTGGTAAATTGTGACATTATCTCTGGATCGTATCGAAATGGTAGCCAGCTGCCAGTAATCTACAGTTTTTTCCCGGATGTGTCGCCCGGCTACAAGGTAATCGAGTCTCCGAAAAATCTGGTGTACCTACCAGTTGCACCGGCTGGCAACGTACAGGGCATTCGTGTGTGGCTGACCGACCAGAATGGTGAACAATTAAACCTCCGCGGTGAGACAGTAACTATAAGGTTTCACATCCGCAGTGCGTAGATTTTCACACTTAAATATTCTCATGTTTGTTCTTGGAATTAAAAAGCGGCGTCGTGTCGTGGGTGGTGGACTTTTCGACTGGATACCCAAAATCGCGGGTTTCCTTGGACGTGCCGGATCCTTCATTTCGGCTAATAAAGGTGTAATAACAAACGTTGCCGATGTAGTTGGTAATGTTGTGAAAGCTGGGGCCACAACGGCGTCTGCCGTCAGGCAGATCGTTGATGCCGTGAAAGCGAGACGCGCTGTTGCCGGCGCAAAAGCACCAATAGCGGTTCCCGCACCTTTGGAGAAGGCGCTCAGCGACAAGAGCATCGAATACTTAAAACAACTGGCTGTGAGTCCGCCACCCGTTGTTCCGACAATGGCTGACATAAACAGCCGCATTGCTGGATCTGGTTTCAAGACTATAAAGCCGAGTCGTGGTGGTAGGGGTCTGTTTCTCGCAAAATAAAATAAAAAAATTTTCCGACTAATTCATAAAACGCAAAAAATGCTTTACCCACCACACATGAATTTCATTTACAGCATGATTAATAATTGAAGCTTGAACTTTTTTACTTATAATAATGGCGGCATTTGACGTGCCGAGTGAAATGTTGGACATCGCTTCGGCGGTACCCGATGATAATAGCATCGAATCGTTTGAATACCGCGAGTATGAATCACAAAACCCTGCGGCTATTAACAATGGCCAGGCCATACAGATAGACATCCAGAACCAAGACATTTTCACGCAACCTTCCAAGAGCTACCTTCTTGTGGAGGGCAGGCTTACAACAACTGGTGCGGCTTACATCGCAGACACGTTGGTGTCATTCATCAACAACGCCATCCCGTACATGTTTTCTCAGATTCGATACCTGGCTAACAACACCGAGATAGAGAATGTCATGTCACCTGGGCAAGCCACGACGATGAAAGGCATGCTGGTATACGGCGATGATTTTTCCAAAGGCGAAGGTTTAAACATGTGTTGGCAGAAGGACACGAGTGCGGCGGCGGCGGCTCTGAATCTCGGCTTTGAGGCCCGTCGACTGATGATCATTGGAAAACCCGTCCCTATTGGAACGTTTTCATTCATCGTTCCCTTAAGACATCTATTCGGTTTTTGCGATGATTATCACAAGGTCGTATACGGGATTAAACACTCCTTACTGCTGAGCCGGCAGGGGGACGCAGACGCGATCTTCAAGGAAGCCGCTGCGGTCAATGGCCAGATCACGCTGACTAAACTCTCCTGGTTCATGCCACATATAATACCCGCTCTGGAGTATAAAAGCATGCTTATGAAGCAGATTGAAGCCAAGGTTAAGGTACCTGTGGCATTCCGCGCCATGCAATGCGACAACATTGCGGTGCCTCGAGCGACGACTTTTTCCTGGCGTTTGAGCGTTAAGTCGGGCACGGAAAAACCACGCTGGATTCTTGTTGCTTTTCAAACTGGAAAGAATGCACATCAAGGCCAGAATCCGGCACTGTTTGACCATGTGCAGGTTCGCAACATTTTCGCTATGCTCAACAGCGATCGCTACCCGGTGGTTGACATGAATCTCGACTTCACCAAGAGGACAACCTCTCGCGCATACAAGGCCCTACGTGACTTCAAGGAAGAATATTGCGGTATAGACGCGCGTGAATCGTCATGCCAACTGACACCAATCGAATTTGTAGATTTGTTTCCGATCTTCGTCCTGGACGTGCGGAGGCAATCTGAACGACTAAAAACCTCTGTACAGGACATACAAATCAAGGTGGACTTTAACGAAGTGGTACCAAATAATACGACAGCATATGCCGTCCTGATCAGCGACCGACTCCTGAATTTCGAATCGGATGGCAGCAAATTCAACGTCGTTTACTAGAAATCATTTTTCACATTTAGATACAAGGCCCTCTTTTAAATATATTTTTTCCAAAAATGAAAACTGAATACGTTGCGTTCGGCCTGTCACTGACCGAAGGACAAAAGCAAACATTGGCTAAAGCTGCGCGCGATGGCACTGGTGCCACGATTCGACTCACTCATGACCAGCTTCGTGGAGACGATAAGCTCGCGCTTACGAAGGTTCAAGCCGCACGAATCGCAAAGAAGATTACCTCAGGCGTTGGCATGGAGCTGAGATTCACCAAAACGCAATTGAAAAAGATGACAAAATCGGGCGGATTTCTTCCACTACTGGCTCTGCTCCCACTGCTTTTTGGTGGGTTATCCGCGGCGGGTGGCGTTGCTGGAGTAGTAAAGGCTGTGCAGAGCAAACAGGCCAACGACGCTGCACTGGCGGAGGCGGAGCGTCACAATCGCGAACTCGAAGCTCAGGTCCGTGGAACCGGTTTATATCTCGGGCGCCAGACATATGGTGGTTGCTGTTCAAAGTGCAAAGGATCCGGTCTCTACTACATCGGGCAAAAAAACTAAAACCGCTGAGCAACTTTGACATAGAGAAAGTCGCCCGAGGTCTTCCGCATTTCCGCGGTGTTTTCATGCGAGATGGTCTGCCCGCCGTGGCTCGTGAGAAGGAGTGTGGAGTTGTTAATTTAGATTCCGGTTCCGGCGATGGCACTCACTGGGTCGCCTATTGGATAGATGGGCCTATAGCAGTCTATTTTGATAGTTATGGGCTGGATCCGCCTCTAGAAATCTGTCGATATTTAAACCGTTCCATAAGAACTCAAACATTTCAGCTACAGGGGCCCGATGATGTGGTATGTGGTCATCTCTGCCTGACCGTGCTAAGAGAGCTCGCTGCCGGAAAGAATTTTGAAGACATCGTGCTTGACCTATGTTAGACTTCCGTCACCCTTTTTTGTATAAAAAATGCCGGTTGATAAATTTGGAAGAGACGGTGGAGGTGGGTTGGGAGGGGGGCAGATTAGCGCCGCTGGGCTCGTCCACAAGGCTGGTGATACCATGTTGGGAATTCTATCGGCTGGAGGTTTTCGGCTGACAAATGTGGGAACGCCCACGATGGAAACGGACGCTGCAACAAAGGCTTATGCAGACATCGTAGATCAGGACAACCTACAACTCACCGGTGGAACGATGTCTGGCATTCTAAAAATGGGAGGCCATAAATTGACTGGTTTGCCCACGGACACTCCGGGATCTGACAGCGAAGACGAGGGTTGGGATGAATTGGTGGGAGAGTCCGACGCTGCGAGTTGGAAACAAATAACGGAGTACGCGAAAGAGCGGGCGCAACAAGCTGAGTTGTATGCAGACGGCTTAAGCTCTGAGGTAACTGGTCTCGTTAAACGTTATGCAGACGATAAGGACACTCTGCTGGACACTGCCGTCAGGCTGTACGCGGACCAGAAGGCGGCTGCGGCCGAGAGCCATGCAGACCAGAAGCTTATCGATGCCAAGCAGTACACGGACGAGAAGAACGAGGTGCTGAGAGATTCCGTTAGGCAGTATGCAGACGAAAAGGACGTTATTGTAAAAAGTTACGTCAACGAGCAAGATGTAATCGTCAAGAACGCGTGTGTGCTAAAATCTGGCAGTGTAATGACTGGAAGTTTAGTTATGGGTGGTCACCGAGTAACTGGACTTCCAACAGAGATTCCAGGATCTGATAGCGACGCAGCGAGTTGGAAACAAGTGTCAACAGCGGTCGCCGGCGCTCTATTGAGCCTCGATAGAGTTCCCACGGAGTCGTTGCACGTGGTTAACAAACAATATGTTGATGTTCAACATATTGCTGCTAGACAGTACGCGGTCGATCAGGACACCGCGATTAATTCGACCGTGAGGTTGTATACAGATCAAAAGACCGCCGCCGCAAGGGGTACGCAGACCAGAAAGCCGAAGCTGCAAAAACTTACGCCGAAGAACAAGACGCTATGGTCAGGAGCGCTTGCGTGCTTAAAGTTGGCGACGCAATGACTGGAAATTTAGCTATGGGCGGTAAGAGGGTGACTGGGCTTTACACGGGGGCCTCAACAACTAATACCGACGCGGCGAGTATCGGGCAGGTGACGAGAATCGTAACCGGCAAAATGACAAAATTAAATAAAATACCGACGGAGCCTTTGAACGTGGCCAATAAACAATATGTCGACAATCAGGCTGTTGTGGTTAAAAGGTATACAGACAGTAAAGAGGCCGCTGTAAGACAGTACGTGAACAGCATCAAATTTCTTAACCATACAGGTCACATTCCACCCCTGTCCAAAAACATTTCCGAAACGGGTTTTAAGGCATCAGCCAGCACATCTCTTCCCGATTACCCACCTCATATGGCATTCAACTCAGGAGTCAGCGGTGAGTGGAGGGCCATGGCCGTTGCGAATGATAGTCCTTTAAAGCCTAGTATAGAGATTGAATGTCCGGCGCCTGTACGAATATGGAAAGTTAGTCTGGCTGGGGTGGCTGCTAGTCATATCAAGTCTTGGAAGATAAGTGGGGCTGTTCGGAATAGTAGTGGTGCGCTTACATATACAAACCTCCTCACCCACTTATACCAAAACGATTTGACTGATTCTATGCAGGAGTTTACCATCAACACCGACACCGCATTCAAAATATACAAACTGACGACCGGTGAAATAGGGCCATCATCTTCAACTGCTGTTGGAATTTCCCACTTCCAGATATACACATATTTTAAAGTCGGGGAAACATAAGACTTAATAATGGCCGACTCACACTACAAGATTCGTGGTTATCTCCGACAAAAAGGAGAAACAAATATGCACAAGTACAACCTTGATGATTTGGTTGGCCTTACCAACTGGGGATATAGTATCCCTAAGCCCACCGCAGATATGTTAGACGCGGTTCCCCAAATTCACATCGATTTCGTGTCGGATGATTACCACAGCCGCGATATTTACACAGCAACCAAAACTGTGACTCTAAGTTCGTGGCAAACGCTTCCATTGACCGCGGCACGCTATCCCTGTATTACGTTGCAAACTAACAATGAGACGGTGTCTTTAGACCGCGGATTCTGGAGGCTTACAATGTTTGGTGTTAGTACCGGTGATGCGTCAGTTCGCGTTATAACAGTCGCGGGTAGCATTGATCGTACAGTCGACATTCTAAGTGGACAATTTGATGCAGCTAGGGCAATATTCATTCCAGGACAAACGAGTTTCAGAATTGAAGGCAAAAAGAGAGGCATTGAAAGTACTTCATCTATCGACTTAAACATAACGTTACTGATAGAGCAACTATAAAAACCATGTCTTTGTACCCAACGCTTACGGAGTCAACAATTTTGTCAGACACGACGTCGCAGACGTTTCGTCTGCAGAAGATTGGCGAAATAGAAGCATTCCTGAGGTCCGAGGCGATAAGTCGCGGACAACTGTGCAAAAAGTATAAGAGGGTTGTAGATGTGACTAATGGGGCCTCGGCCGGCCTTGCTCTGGTTAGCCTTGGAACTGGGGTGGGTGGGGCAGCTATGTTAGCCACTGGTATTGGTTTTATTCCTGGTATTGTTCTAGAGAGTTTAGCCATAGCTACGAGTTTTCTGGATATTATTGGAAATGTTATTAGCCGATCGTTTGTTGCTAAAGCTTCAAAACACGACGAAATTTGTATTTTGGCGGAGAGTAAGCTAAACACTGTTCATGACCACATTTCTAAGGCGTTGGAAGACACGGCTATTAGCGATGAAGAGTACAAGCTTATTCTGGGAGAGGAGGAGAAATATAGAACGATGAAACGTGATATACAAAACAAGAATGGAAAAAAAGAGTTGCCGAGTCAAAGCAAAGACCAGGTGGTGGCAGAACTAATCAAGAAACTAACCAGCGCTGGGTCTTCTCCGCGAACCACGATATAAAAATTTTCGTCGTAGGCGGTTGGAGTAGTGAGTCTGTAATTCCTAGCGCACCACCAGCATATTATTAGGAGGGGATCAACATTTTGCCGACGTTTCGTAGTAGTGTCACATCCATATTTAGCTTCTAATAATGCGGAAGGCTTATTTTTTCTAATTTACAACGAAATTTACAGGGGGTCCAAATTTGGCAAACGGTCCCGAAGTCATACCACACCCTCATTATACCGCAGAATGCTTAATTTTTCTAATTTATAACGAAATATATGGGGGGTCCAAATTTGGCAAACGGTCCCGGAGTCATGCCACACCCTCATTATACCGCAGAATGCTTAATTTTTCTAATTTATAACGAAATATATGGGGGGTCCAAATTTGGCAACCGGTCCCGAAATGATACCACACCCGCATTTTACCGCAGAATGCTTAATTTTTCTAATTTATAACGAAATATATGGGGGGTCCAAATTTGGCAACCGGTCCCGAAATGATACCACACCCGCATTATACTTCTAATACAGTAGAATGCTTAATTTTTCTAAATTATAACGAAATTAGCAGGGGGGTCCAAATTTGGCAAACGGTCCCGAAATGATACCACGCCCGCATTATACTGCAAAAGGCCTATCGAATGTACTATGTTTAGCCTTTTATCTGTTATATGCTTTAGTAAATACACACCACAGGATAAACATGCTGTTTAACCCATTTTCGCGCTTGAATGTAGGGGACTGGCCCCTTTTTGAAGTGAATATAGGTTTTCCAGGTCGCTTTAAAAAATTATGTTCGTTTGGAAATGACTATAGCCAGTGTGCTAACCCAGATGTTTTCCATATATATAGACAATGCAACAGCCACAAGGTTAACGGCACAGCAAAAACCACGGTATTTTTTCCATACCCGCATTTATCTGAACTGGACTGCTTAAAAAGTAGCAGTGGGCTCAAAAAAGCCCGACGACCTCGCAACACAGTTTCAACCTTTCGATAAACAGACTCATTCAGGCTATTACTTTTTACATAGCAGTCCATATATTATAGTGCTGCAGACTTTCAAGCAAACGTGGTTAAGCAACGTTTCAAGCAACACAGTCGTTTTTATTAGGCGGAGCCACCGCAACCAGAAACAAGAGAATAAATAACTTGAATACATAACCAGAATAAATAACTAGAACGAGGTGCAATTGAGAGGAAGCTCGAGAGAGTGGCTCTGACACAGATGAAAGTCTTCTGAGCCACTTAAAACCTTGTAATGTTATGTTATGTTATGTTAAATAGAGGTTTATATGTTATTAAACAGAAAGCGGTGCACTGCTTCATTATAACGGTTATAAATATATTAATAACCTACTACATATATACAAACATATATACATACATACGAGCACTCTACATCTGATTAACGGCATGATCAATGGTTAATAGTTCTGTTGTGCGCTAGGCCTCATATAGGCTTATAAACACATTCCATGGCTAAAAGCAACGATGAATGGTTGTTACTGACCTAGATTGCGCGAACTAATGCGCGAGAGACTGTAAACAACAGGTGCGGGATCAGGCAGTGTATAGACTACATCAATTACTTGGCACGCACACTTCCCTTCCCTTTTAGTTGATGGTGTTATTGAGCCATTTATCAGCGCCGGCTGCTGGTTCGTGTGCCAGACAAGCCTACGAATCCTTGATTGACATGTCTGAATAGACAACAGGATGGGCTTAAATAATGAGGCACAGCTTTAAAGCCGATCTGTTTATAAGGGCTGGTTGGTCACGAGATGGCTTGGATGCACTGGCTTCCTGCCGCAGAAAATGCGCTCTAGTAAATCGAAAAAACGTCTCGTAGATATGTCTAGATTTTGCAGCATAATATGAATTATGTCATTATAAGCCACCACGGCTTCTGAGGCGCCTTAAAAGTGGTGTCCCCTTATTTTTAGACGTGGTGGCGGCTTGTAAGCGCTAGTACACATCTACTCTTGTCAATAGTGGCTGAGGTAAGGCCATGAGACGTTAAACGATGGAACTACTATTAACTTCACTCCTGCCAGTCCCAAGCCTGGATAAAGGAGGGCGACGCTAATAATCTTAGTTATAATAGCCTACAGCAGAGTTAAGCAGAAAATACCCACCGTCAATCGCTAGTGCCAGATGATCAGTAGGCCTTTATTTTTTTTAAAGGCCATGTGGACGTGAACAGACCTGGCAGCCGTAAGATGTCGTGACTTCGATGAAACAGTCAATACTGCTTACAGTATTTGTCCCTGAATATACACCTTTAAATCGTTCATTACCGACGCTATATATTCGTCAATTTAAGAACTCTATTAGTAGTATTGTCATCGTCCTCGCTATCATGTAGCTTATACATTTCTTGCGCATATATTAAGCGCCACTATCTAAGGACCTTGGTCATGGGCGGCGATCATGGAGGTCGAGGGGATAAGACCCCCACCTCTATGAGTGGGGGGGACACGCCATGCATCCCCCACATTTAGAAGAAACACCAAAACAAAGGTCATCAAATTTGTTTACCTTTTTTTGACCAGATCAGTTTATGGCGATACATTTTTTTACCTCTTTTTTGACCAGATTAGTTCAAAACTCTTTTTGACCAAATCAATTCAAAAATGTCCCCCTCACCTGTCAAACAAGATCGCCGCCACTGACCTTGGTCAATCGATGGTGCTGAGCCATCGTGAACGAAGGACTTGCTCAAAGTCCTTAGACAGTTACCGTGTCAAGGGAGAAGGCTCGAACCAGTAGCATACTCCTCGCGTTGCATGGCGAACGCTGTAACCAATCGGTTACCGTGTCCCGCAAACTGTTTGAATTCAATCGCCCAGGGCATATTTTAACTGTATAACTAGTGGGACAAATGTCCCAGTAGTGTTAGGATTTGTCCCAGTAGTTTGGCTGATTTGTCCCAGGCAATGCATGGTTAAAGTATAAGTAGTGAGAGAAAATGTTGCAACAGTTTTAAGATTTGCCCCAGTAGGCCTAGTAAAATCATGAAATTCCGAAAAAGGTGATCAACTGTTTTCGGGAGATGACTTTTTCGGATGATGACTTCCTAAATAAAAGGTCGTCAAGTTTTTCGGGAGATGAATTTTTAGATGAATTCCCAAGAAAAGGTCATCAACTTTTTCGGGAAATGACTTTTTCGAGAGATGAATTCCTAAAAAAAGGTCATCAACTTTTTCTGGAGATGAATTCTGAGAAAAAAGGCCATCAAAGTTTTTGAGAGGCGAGTTCCAAAATTTTGTCCCAGTAGTCTAAATTCCTTAAAATATGCACAGCAATCGCCAGTATCAGTACCTATCCGAGAATTTTTTATGTATCGTTCCCAACGACGCCCTTATTAGTAGTTACAAAAATATATTTTTGGGGATATAAAGGGCAAGCCCAGACTCAGCCACTGCTCGTTATCTGGCAGAGTCAGTCCCAAGCCTGGGGAAAGGCGGAGGGCGACGCTTATCAAGTTATTATTTTTGTTAGGCTATGACAGTGTCGTTAAACAACAAGTAACCAATCAAATATCTATATTAAAGAACTGTATTAAGCCAAAATAATTTCTGCCGACGTCAACGGCCTTTGTTGCCATACGATGTGGTCGAACTCTGGATCCAGAAAAAACTGTTAAAAGGTACAGTAGCCTAAGGTGGACGTCAACGGCCTTGGCAGCCAGAAGATGCCGTTAAACAATGGAAATTATTTTGCTTTACTAGCACCCATACTCATAAAATTATACGCATTATCCTCATTATTTTCATTCAATCAAGTAACTCTGCCACTGCCCGTATTCTGGTATTGCCAGTCCCTAGCGTGTATAAAGAAAGAGGGCGACTGTAGCCATCTTCGTTATGGTAAAACAGTAACTAACCAATCAATCGCTAGTCGGTATAAATTGTCTGTGTGCCAGTGTGTAGTCGTTTCTGTAAAACTTTCTCGCGAAGTAGGGACGGCAGCTTCCGCAAGATGTCGTTAAACAATATTGACAATAATACCGATATTTGGCTCCGTTTAGACACCTTCATATAGGAATTTCAAAATGCTATTTATTCGCAAAGTCGGTGGTGCCAGACCCAAGCCTGCAGAAGGTAGGAGGACGACGCCAATCATCTTTATTATGCTATTGTGTTCTTAAACAGCCAGTAACTAACCAACCAGTCGTTAGTGTATCTGGTTTTAGAAACTTCTATAGATCAGTGAGGGGGAGGGTTTCGTCCCAAAAGGGCAAAATTACAAAGGGCTAAAAATTTAAAAAAAGTCTCAATAAAAAAGGCGAAGTTCAATTGAAAAAGCGCTCAATATTAAATGTGAAAATAATCTTGGCGAAATAATAAAGCGCAAAATAAAATTCGGGTGAAGAATGCGAAATGTACTAATTCAAGGACGCTTTTATTGTCCTGTTGGTCTTGTGTTCTACTTTTTCTGAGTAATTAGCTACAAGTTCGTTATTCACTGCGGTTTGGAAAGGTTTCCTTTTTCTGTGAGTACAAGCGCTAGTGGGAATGCAAAAAAGGTCAACAAATCTGTTCACCTCTTTTTTGACCCGATCCGTTCAAAAGTGTCCCTTGTCCCCACCTGTCAAACAAGATCGTCGCCAGTGCGTACCCACTATGTTCTGGAACTTCGATTGACCAATGACAAGGATTTTGCCTAGGCCTACTACACCTGGATGTCTCCCGAGTTACCTCCTCTTGAATTTAAGTCTGGCTACGGACCTGCTACATAGCTGACTACATGCCTATACATGTGCCAAATGCCATTGCCTGCCTGCCTGCCTGCCTGCCTGCCTGCCTGCCTGCCTGCCTGCCTGCCTGCCTGCCTGCCTGCCTGCCTGCCTGCCTGCCTGCCTGCCTGCCTGGCTAACTATATGCATTAAGCGCCAATGTCTTTGCCGACTTGCCAACCTCTCTGTCCATCAGCCAACCTCTGTACCTACCTACTAACCTCTATGACTGCCCCTGCATGGGCGGCGATCTCGTGGAGGCCGAGGGGGACAAGACCCCTCACACTGGCGTAAACTTGTCGAAAATATTGGTTATTCAGTCTGGTTTACTATCAGAAGGGCGAGTTCGGAAGGGCGACTATCAGAAAGGCGACTTCGGAAGGGCGAACTCCTAAAGGGCGCCTGTTCACAAAAGCGCCGCTCAGAAGAGCGCGCTATCAGAAGAGCGCGCGTTCCGAAGGGCGACGATCAAAAATGCGACGATCATAAAGGCGAAAATATAGGTTGAAATCTTTAATCTGTACGACAAAAATATTAAAATAAGAAATTGATAATCATCAGTTCAAATGTAGGCCCTGTTGTCCTAAATGTTTTTCAATACGGGTAGGCTTACTAATAATAGTAATCAGTTCAAATGTTGATCTCGGCCATCACCTTCTTGCTAACCAGTTTAGCTTTATCCGGAACGTGATTGTGTTGAGTCGGCTGCTTAGTCAGAATTCCATCTTTGGAGTGACAGCGGGACTTACACTTAGCTGTACGGTATTCAGTGCACTTCCATATTTTCTTTTCTGTTATTGTTTTTTCAAGTCTGAATGTACAACCATCGACCACTAACATTTCTCGACCTTTGTTGCTCATGACAAATTCTAGCTCCATTCTTAAACTGCTCCTACGACGAACTGACAGTTTTTCTTGGTTCAGACTTCGATTTATATACCCTTCAGGTTTGGGGCGAATAGGGTAATCACAGACTTTCGCGTATTGACATAAGAGCTTTACGTACCTTTACGTACCTAGCAATGGGCGGATATTTTTGCGACCTTTTGATCGAGTTCGCTACCAGAAAAGCGCGCGTTCACAAGGGCGACGATCAAAAGGGCGACGATCAAAAGGTTTGGGGCGAATAGAGTAATAGAGCTTTACGTACCTTTACGTACCTAGCAATGGGCGGATATTTTTGCGACCTTTTGATAGTCGCCCTTTTGATCGTCGCCCTTGTGAACGCGCGCTCTTCTGGTAGCGCGCTATTCTGAGCGGCGCCTTTGTGAACAGGCGCCCTTTAGGAGTTCGCCCTTCCGAAGTCGCCTTTCTGATAGTCGCCCTTCCGAACTCGCCCTTCTGATTGGATACCATTCAGTCTACACTTGTTGCATTGGGTGTACACTGTACAGTCCAGAGTCTACGCCTATCCCCATAGGCGTAGCTACATTGAGGCAAGAGGAGGCAGTTGCCTCCTCTTGGTTTTATAAATTTAAACATTTTCCTTGGGTTATAGCCCTGCACCTGGATTTTGCATACTCTTGAACGGGCGAATCCTGGCCCAAGAGAAGAAATTTAAGAAGAAATCCCAAAGAAGGTCATCAAATTTTTTGACAGAAATCTGCCAAAAAAGTCGTCAAAATTTGTGACAGAAATCTCCCAGAAAAGGTCATCAAATTTTTTGACAGAGAAATCTCCGAAAAAGTCATCAATTTCTTTGGGCAGCAATCTCCAAAAAAAGGTCATCAAATTTTTTTAAAGATTTTTGCCTCCTCTTCAATTTAAGTCTGGCTACGCTCCTGCCTATCCCCCCACCTTTAAGAGTTAGGGGGACACACCATACATTTGCCCCTCCCCAAATTTAGAAGAAACATCAAGAAAGGTCAACAGTGAGCGCGAAAAACGTTGTGACCTCTTTTTTGAGCATGATCAGTTCAAAACTCTTTTTTGACCAGATTAGTTCTAAAATGTCGCCCCACATCTGTCAAACAAGATCGCCGCCAGTGCCTGCCTGCCTGCAACCTAACTGTCTATCAGCCAACCTCTCTGTCTTCCTGTCTGCCTGCCTACTTGCCTGTCTACCTACTTACCTATACTATACCTACCTACGTACCAACGTACCTACCTACCTACCTACATAGCTATCTACATGCCTAAATTGCCTATGGTGGTGATATGAGTTGAAATAACGAGTTCGCGTTAACAGCCCTAGCAGTCACAAAACGGCAGTCTTGTTGCCAAGACCTTAAACCTCAAGACCAAGACCAAAACTTTGAACCTCAAGACCAAGACCAAGACCAAGACCAACACTTTTAAAAAGGAACTCGAGTGCACTCGAGACCAAGACCTTGGTCTCGAGGACAACACGACTGCAAAACGGAGGTAAACGTTGTTATTATTAGAATTAACCTTTGATTGGACACCTTAAAATCGCTCTACCCGAAGCCATATAGGCCTATAGCTGGCATTTTCGTGGGGTAAGTCCAAGTGACACAATATTATTTATGGTAGTGTACGATGAGAACGGTTAGAAGTGTTCCCGATGATTTCTGCCGACGTCAAGAATATTAATAAAATATCATTAAACTCTGGATTCATCCGAAGGTCGGAGTTACTTAAAACGTTAAATCTTTGCCAGAAGTTGTGCTACAGTAGTGCCAGACCCTAGACTCGATTAATAAGGAGGGTGCCGCTAATCATCTTTGCTGTGATACAGCGTCGTTAAACAGTAATAGGCCTAAATTCCGACAAAAGATCACAAGTAGAGGTCAAATGCATAGGCGTAATTTGTGGGGGGTACGAGGGGTACCCGTATCCCCACTTTTTGGACTGGATGGTACCGTACCCCCACTTTTTAAACAATGCCAATGAATATTTTATTATTGTGCCTCCTAAAGATGGTCTCCATGCGAAAAGTGAAAGTGGAGAAGAAATTAGTACCCCCCCAATTTTTAGACCAAAGTTACGCCTCTGGTCAAATGGACGGTTCCACTAGCACAAACGTTTAGTATTAAAATCGTGTCAAAAATATTGACCGTGGTTTCGAGCGAACCGGTCTGGGAAGAGCAACGGACGGAATCAAAAATGAAGAAAAGGGAATTTCAGTTCACGACTTCACGGAATGCGAATAAACAACCTTCGCTTTGCAGACGATGTTGATATCTTGCAAGAATCTGTGATGGAATTAGAACGAACAGTACAGATGCTGAATGCTGAGCCAAGGAATATGGTTTGATTATAAACTTCGATAAAACAAAAACTATGGTATTTGGTGACAAGGAGATAGGCCTAACTCATAAAATTGGGGTAGAAGGCATAGGATTGGAGAATGTGGAGAAGTTCACATATCGGAAGCAACATAACCTACAATTTGGACTACAAAGGTGAAATAAAAATACGAATAGCCAAAGGAACAGCCGTGCTGAAAGCCATGGACAAAATTTGGAAAGGAAGGCAATTACAATGACGACTAAGTTGAGTGTATTAAAGACGTGTGTGTTCAGTAGCATGATGTATGGATGCGAGACATGGGTGTCACAAAAGACAGTGTTGGCATTCGAACGAAAATGCTATCATAATATTATCAGAAGATAAACAATGAGTAAGAATCTGTCTGAAGATCTCATGCAAAAAGTTATCCAGAGAAATCAATCAATCAATCAATCAATTTATTGATCCACAAAGCAAACGTGACAATATACAAGAAAATATAATTTAAATAGCCACTATGATGCTGAAAAGGTTTGAAACATTAAGATATTCATGGGTTTAGAAGGCTATATCATGCTGTGAATGGTCAATAGGAAGCCCTAAAAGGACCAGGGTCCCGCTAGTAAGGGCCCCATTTACTTAACAGCTAAGATTGTTCGAACATATCTGCAGAATGAAGGACAGAAAAATTAAAACTTTGATGTTTGGAATAATGGAAGGCACAAACGAAAGAGGAAGACCTCGCAGGGAATGGATAGATGACATTGAAGAATGGTGCGGAGCAAGGCTCGAGGAACTGAGCCACTCGGCACTGACAGAATGGAGTAGAGAGACATTGTAAGGAAGGCATCAGGCGGCTACGGGCGCTGAGCCCATGGTTGTTGAATTGAATTGAAATTATAGGAAGCTCCGCATCCCTGAGACATTTTTGCATGGCTTTAATTTTACTTCTCCTTTCCGTTCAATCAATGGCATTGGCACAAAGTGATATGTGGGGTCGACGGCAACGCGCATGAAATCCACAAACATATCGTTTAACACGAAATAGTATTAGGGCCTAATAATTAGTCAATATTTAAACACCTTCAAATCGGTGTCTGCTTTTGCTATAAGCTTATATTCGTCGTTTTCGTTAAAGCGGAAAGTCAAATTAGAACGTTTATTAATGAGTTATCGATGTAAATTGTTATGGGAAGTCGTAAGATGATTAAGATTTCGTTTAACACTGAACTGTAAATAGGCCTACTATACCACCCATGATAGGCCTAGTGGTGGATAAATATTACAAGGGGATTAGGTAACGCAAAATTGTAGCCAGGATGCTACAGAAAGGTTACTGGTTGTTTTCTGGTTTCTCATTTAGGGTAATTTTTTTACCACAATGGTGTAATAATACACTCAATCCTTAGCCCTCCAGGCGTTCTCAATATCCTCAACGAACTAGCAGCTTCTTCATAGGGCCTACTACTTCTCTATAGGTTACTTCTTCTTAGGGACCTGCGATTTTTAGTCGAATCGAATCTCGATTCGAATCGGGGGTAAAGGTTCGAATTCGAATCGAATCTCGAATCGAATCGGCGGGTACCAGTTTGATATTCATGAAGCTCGATAGCACAGGAGTACCACAGTATCAATATAATAAATTACAATCAATTAAACTAAACATTAAGCTGATTAACAGAATTAAAAATAACACAAATAATGTATGAGTAAAGTAAGTAAGTAAGTATATTCTTTATTGTACCAATTGGATAACCCAGGGCCGTCTTATCCACTAGGGCCTACGAAACTTTAAGGGGCCTACAAAAGTCTGAAAATGAGATATTAAATAATTGACCGGGAAAATGGAAAAACAAAAAGTGCAAATAACAGCAAATTTAAATTTAACTGAAACAGTTTAAACTAAGCTGTGCTAGTCTACATTATATGAACTTCGCGGAGTTGAATATGGCAGTGGAGTTGGGTCTATGAATGCAAGAATGCCTAGGGCCTAAGACGAGCTTAAAACGGCCATGGGGAAACCGTGTAGCCTACTTACATCTAAACGGATATAACTTTCTAAGTATAACCTCTTTTCTTGCCAGAGGGTTTGCTGTCATCGCGTGCCGCGTTGCACGCAGAAATTCAACAACCAATCCACGCGCAGTAAACAATTAAAATTTTTAAAACAGTTAGTTTACAACAAAGTGCGTCGAGGGCTAATCATTTTACCGAGAAACGATTCGAAAATTTTTCGAATCATGACATCATTTTCGAATCGAATCGAATACCGCCGTCCGATTCGTTTTCGAATCGAATATCGAAGCTTCGCAGGTCCCTACTTCTTCTTCTCTATTGGTTTTCTGGCAACTAGACTCATATCTTCCCTTGACACATCTAGACAACCCCATAGGCGTAATTTGTGGGAGAGGGGTACGAGGGGTACCCGTACCCCCACTTTTTGGACTGCGGGTACCGTACCCCCACTTTTTGATCAAAGTTAATCAATATTTTATTATTGTGCCTTCCCAGAGATCGCAGCCTCCGCCTTGTTTTGTGCGTGTAAGATATTGGTACCCCCCACTTTTTAGACCAAAGTTACGCCTCTGGACAACCCCTCTGACTCGACTTAAGCTGGTGCGCTGCGCTTAGCTTTATAGTTTAGATTAGCGCTTTATTTGGAGTTTGTGATTCGATTGCTTTTTATGAACACTAGGAAACTGTCGCTAGGGTGTCAGTGAGTTAGCCTACTTGAGTAGTAGCACAGTATAAATAATTATTGATACTGTGGTAGTAGATATTGAATGGTGTCTTATAACGATATTTGAATAATATCTTGAATTATATGTTTAATGACAAGTGATATCTAGATATCTTGTCATATAAATGGATGAATGAATTCAATAACATTTTCATATCCCAACAATTTCTTTATGAACAATACGATTGCCTCCACAGCCCGATCGGCAATTACGTCACGCAGTGTTGAATCTATGTCCAATGTGTAATCTGAGCAGAACTAATCGTAGCCGAAGCTGTGCGCGAATTAGCATAGAAACCATCGTAGCATAGAGATCGCTACTTTGTGGTCATACAGACGCGTGTAGAGTTGATCTTTGCTAGCGATGGAGAGGCTGAAAGTTGCGAAAAAATCGTCAGATATGTTTATTTTAAACGGTTTGATTTTACTGCTGTCGGCTACTCTCGCATCATCCAACGAAGCTGGTGAGTTACACCACAGTATAAATAATTACACAGTACGTCGACTCTCATTGCTGGCTGTTGACAAGTTTTTCTGGTCACGTGATTACGTCACGTGATTACGACGCCACCTTGAAAAATAGCTTTTGAATTATAGATTTAAGCTGAAATTAACGTTAAAAATAATATTGTTAATTCTAATGAAGTCCTAAATGTTGTTGTAACGTTTAAAAAATATTTTATTTGATGGATTGCGGTGTATCGGCGTGTAGTCCTCAATGTTGTTTTTAACGTTTAAAAAATATTTGATGTGATTGTTTCCGGTTTATCGGCATGGTAAACGGTCTCTTTCAAGATGGTGGACGACAGTGGGCGGGGCTTAGGTATTTATAATGTCGTTACAGTGGGCGGGGCTTAGTTATTTATAATGTCACACATTCTGACTGCAGCAGCGGCGACGAGTCGATGTACTGTGTAATTATTTATACTGTGGTTACACTTACCTAGCTTTCATCTCTTGGCATGAAGAGTGTGTGTTTCTGTGATTAGAAAAGGCGGTATATGAATTACATACTTCCATCTATATACATACATACATGCACACACAAACATTCATGCTTAGTGCATACTTACATAATATATTGATGCATGCATAAATAAAGCTTACACATAAACACACATACATAGACCTACATGTGTAATACATAAGTACATGTACATACATACATGCATACACAAAAACATACACACATACATACATGCATACATACATACATAAGTGCATACATACATACATACATACATACATACATACATACATACATATATATAGTTAAATACATACATTGATACATACATACATACACACATACGTATGTTGTACATACGTATGTACATGCACACACAGATGCGTACATACATACATACAAACACATACATTAAAACATGCATACATTCGTGCAGTATTACATATGCACTTACAGCCATAGAGTGTCAATGCACATCAAACTGCCTTAAAAACAAATATCTGTTGTGAAGAAGTGGCCCTGTAAAATGTCTGATAATATTTCAAGATGGGGAGTAATTATCTCAGGGGACAACTGTTGATAGCGGTATGTACCAGGTAGCAGATGATGAAAGGCCATACCTTACCTTACCTTACCTTACCTTACCTTAGTTCTTTAACATTACCCTCCAAAGCTCAGTAAGTCGGTGATTCCTTCACCATGTATCAATTTGCTATGAATCACTGTACCCTTCCAGTGACATAGTATATCACCAGAAAGAATGCAATACAACTGTATTTGATATTGCCTTCCCTTCAAAGTTCAGAAGTGTACACGACCACACGACATAACATCACTGTGAGTTAAGGACTTGCTCAAACTCTTTACACTGTAACTGCCTCATCTGAGGTTTGAACCCATACTCTTCGCTTTGCAAGCCCAGGGCTGTGCCCAATCGGGTTCAGACCACCCAAATTTCTCCCTCATGTGCCAGGTGTTATAATAGCCCGAGGCGAAATGAATAATTGGTGGGTATATGGGGAATTTCCTACCATACGTCAGACTCTCTCACTGAAGGTACACGTCACTGCAGCCCATCTAGGGCCTACAGTTTTAGTACAGTACAGTACAATGACCCCATCGTTTTTTGGCCCTATTCTCCAATTCTTAAGACGTACCTTTTCTAAATTGCAGATTCTCCATAGACGCCGCTCTGTTATGGCAAACTGACCTTTTGGGTATTGACCTGATTGTGGCTTGGTTTTACTGTGCCATCGGTTGATGCTTTGTGCATTAGATGTCGACATGATAGAAATTACTAATTACAATTACAATTAGCTATACATAGGTTTTCCCATCAGTTCAACTTTCTCCCACTGAAAATATAGGTTCTCCATATAATAATAATTATAATAATAATAATAATAATAATAACCTGAGGAATAGTGGCCGTTCCAGATGTATTTACTTCTTTTAATTAATATTTAAGTCCCCAAGGGATCATATGTACCTTGGGGCATAAACAATATAATTAATATAATAAATATAATATAATATAATGTAATATAATATAATATAATATAATATAATTAATATAATATAATAAATATAATATAATATAATAATCTTTATTAATTCAAGCTGACAAGTACGCAGTAAGATTACATTGAAACATGACAGTACAATCAAGATCTTAATTAAACACACGTTTTGGCAGCCATGCAAGGCGCCGCTCTAGAGCGGGTTACGGGTTTCGACCGTGATCTAATGCTCTCCTGGTCATGAGTGTTACCATTCATCTATCCCCCGCCCCGTAGGTATGTTTCTCTGCAGCTTTTAATGTTTTCTTCCCACTGGTTTAGACTATCTGCAACTGATAATATATTTAGCTCATGACATTCATAGGTCTACTCTTCTTGGTGCCAACCACAATCCAACCCACCTGCGTGGGTGCAACATTGTACACTGAGTTGGGGGGGACAGCGGGGAAGACTAGGCCTGTACTTGGCGGCCCTTTGACGCCTCATGTGGCCAGCCGTGAAAGGTCACTTGAAATGCCTAGCGAGCATGTCTTCCTCCTTACAAGTAAATGAGTCCCATGCCCTAGTTTGTTGCCTTTGGTTCTCTGAATGGGTTCAGCTGTTGCTTGTGTTATGGGAAGGAGATCAGGTCTTGGGTTTACCTTAGAAGTTCTGACAGATTGGGGTGTGGGTAGTTTCCTGTTTAACGCCGCTGTGTCATAACAAAGATGATTAGCGTCACCTTCCTCTTTCATCCAGGCGTCCGACTGTCACTACCACAGTAGGGGCATTGGCCGAATCGTATATACAGATGGGGTAAACACTGGCATGTATATACAAAGTGGTACATTGACTAGCCTTCGGCTAATCTAGTCCAATCTAATCTAATCAGTGGAATACTATGTGTACGGAAACGGTGAGACATGGTAGCCGAATCGATAGCACGTTGGACCTGTATAAACGACATTAGACCTACGACCTCTAGGCTTTGTAAGGGGACCATTATCAAATTTTCACTTCTTCATTCACAATTACTCAGGGCCATCCATGTTCTAAACATGTGGTCGTGTGTGCACTTCTGAACTTTGGAATGAGGGGCATATATCAAATACAGTTGTATTGTATGTGATGTAGGTGTGTGAGTGAACCCACCAGTGGTGGCTTTTCTAGTTATGTGAGCGCTATTTGCCTACAGATGAATTATATTAAGTGACCCAATATGTATACATGCATACATGTGAGTCTCACACACTAATCTGTTATTTTATTATTTTTCTTCTGATTTATGCTGCCTAACACTAACACTGTGCCTGTTTGTAGTTAAGTTAACTCACTTTGCCTTTTGCTGTAAATAGATTTATGAACTCTCTCAGTATCTGCTCATTTGGCTCATTCGCTTACGTCATTTCGTTCTCAAGACTTGCCTTTTTGAAATTGCTTATCCTCCATAGGCTGTCTCTCTGTCTTATTGGACTGACCTTCTGGATATATTTACCTCCTTATGGCTTGGTTTTGGTGTGCCATCGGTTGATGCCTTGTGCATTTGACTCTGACGCCAGAGCAGTTAATATGAAGTAATTATAAGAATTGAGGAGTGCTCCGGTAGTGTAGTGGTAATCGTGCTGGACTGGCAATGGAAAGGTCGGGGGGTTCAAATCCCAGGGCAGAAATGTGTTTAGAGATTTCTACTCCATCTGTACCCCTACCCAACTCAGTATAATGAATACACTACCCATACACTGTCGGTGCGAAGATGAGAAAGCGAGGAAGAGGACTGGCCACCTGGCATCATATGCCGAGGCTAAGAAAATGAAGTCGATAACACTTCATACCCATGCCTGCATCATTATCCCTAGCTTAAGGGACTGCTCTTCTTCTTAGCTTGCCAACTCAGCCATAACGAGTACACTGACCTCCTAACGGAAAGATCAGGCTCTGGTAATAAGGATAGGGCAGGCCACCCGAACTCATATGCTGAGATTGAGAAATGAAGTCGCTAACTCTTCATACCTGGACTTGGTTCTTCACCTGGTATCTCTAGACAACCCCTCTGACATGACGCAGCGCTCATGAATAAGCTAGTGCCATGCACTTAGCTTTTATGTAGCACTGTAAAATTTGAGGATACCCTTACAATTATACATGGCTGCCTCTAAAGGTTAAAGGTTAAAGGGCGTTCTTCTCTCTTAACCACAGCATTTTTAGAACCACATAAATGCACTGTTTGAATGGCTCGTTAAATTTCTGCAGGTAACATTATGCTCTGCTACCTTTTGGCTACCCAGATTGCTATGCTATTGGAGGAATTTCAAACCAACCTGAGGTTGTTTGTTTAACGGTGTTTTGTTTCGAAAGTTAGTTGGCTGACTGCATAATCAACTAGATGTTCAGATAAGCCTGAAGCCTGAGATAGTTTAGGCACCAGCCTCACCAGTTCAATCCGTTCCTCAACGAGTTTAACCAGTTCAAATAGTTTAAACTTCAGCTCCGAGTTTCCTCTAGAACTCTCAGTGGTTAGCCAACTTAAAGTTAAATTTGAGCGGCTTCCAGTGTCCTCAAGTTTCTGGGTTTAATCAAAAAGTGTAAAGCTTTTTCAGATGTTTACAGATTTTTAAAAATATTATGGAGTTAATTTCTTGAAGTAACTTCTACCATCTTAGCTTCTTCAATTATTTTAAAGTTTCCTTAACTACTGAACAGTTTAGTCTTCCACAAAACACATTGATTCGAGTGTTCAATTTTTCTCACTTGCTGAGTTCCATATCTTCGATTAAATCTGCGTTTATTGTTATCTAATGTTATGAATTGACTTCTTTTTGAAAGTAGTAACTGACCAAGTTCCTCACATGATGCTTTGTTAATATATTGTAATTGTAACCATGACAATTTATATAGCACCACTCCCATCATCTATCCACTTTCTTCAATAGCAAGATATGTCGTATGCTGTTTAGTAATTGCATGAGAGTTTAGCAAGTAATGAGGGTGTAGCAAGTAATGAGGGTGTAGCAAGTTATGTGAAGAAGAAAATCCGATTGCAAGAAAACCAGAGAGAGAAGGAAACAGAGAGAGAGAGACAGAGACAGACATACAGACAGACAGACAGACAGACAGACAGACAGACAGAGACAGAGAGACACACACACAGACAGAGACACAGAGACAGAGACAGAGTCGGTTGAGGGAAATTGGAAGTAGGCGGAGTGGATGGCTTCAGGATAAGGTTTCTTGAAAAGCTAATGGAAAGCCTGAGGAGTGAGAGATAGAAGCGCTCGAGACAGAAGAAAGTGGTTAGATGATGGGAGTGGTGCAAGAAATGAGCATTTACGTAACTCCGGAGAGAAATCGTTGAAACGTTCCAGAGTCCATGTGCAGAGTTTGGTATATTGTTGGTTTAGATAACTAGCTACTGGTGAGAGGAAACGAGTCATGTTTTTCTATACACGTGTGTGCAATCTACGTATGTATTTATATGCATATCATACGCTTACTGACTTATTTATATGTACAAATACACACACACACATGCACTCACATATTTGTACATAAACTTGTTTGTTTGTTTTCATAGCTGAGTGTATTTATATATAATATTCATGCCTGAGATTGCAGACTGCTTATGTTTGTGTATCTCTCTGTCTTTCTCCCTTTGTGTATGTGTTTGCCTCTGAGTATCTCTGCCCGAATGTGTCTGTCTTCCTCTGTGAGTATGTGCATGTTGGTGTATACCCATGTAAAGCTGTCCGTCTTCCTATCTGTACATCTGGTTGTCTATCTGTGTATATGGCTGTCTATCTGTCTGTCCGTCTATCTGTCCGTTTGTCTGTTTGTTTGTCTCTTCCTGCCCTCTTCTGTATCCTATGGTCAGTGCGGTGGGTATAACAACCGCCTTCTGCTTTGTAGCCGGCGGCCATGCGGATTCAATAAACACCCCTTGCTTACTTGCATCTGTAATTCAAAAGTGGACGCCTTGCCCCGGATACTCTTCGCGGCTCTGCCCACCCGTTGAGGGCCGTAGGGCCGCACCCACCTTGGCCAGCCCCAGAGACCGGGTGTGGGAGGGAGGAGGGTCTGTTGACTAATATTTCCTGAGCGTATAATTGATGGCCAAATTTGTCCGACCCCATCGGCGATTGAGGGCGCTTGTGGTCGACGGTTGGGTCTGTTGCGTTTAATAGAGTCAGACGTTGAAGGAATGTCTGGAGTTAGCCAGCGCTCACCTGTAGCCAATCCACTTTCCAGCGCCCCACGCCTTCTAACGCACACACACTCGCACGCACCTACAGACGCACACAAATACACACACATGCACTCACATATTTGTACAGTAATACACAATGATATATATATATATATATATATCAACATATCTTATTTATATGATATATATGTTATATCGTAAATATATATGTATAAAGCAATGTGTAAGGTATATGTAATACGTAGTATATATTTATATACATATATATATACTATGTATATTATATATGTATAATATATATGTGTGTGTTTATATCTAAAATTATATGTATTGTTTGTACAAATATACTCTTTATCTTAAATACATTAAAATTTGCTATAGTATTATGTGATAATGTATGTTAACCTATGCAAGGAACGTTTGCATGTATATCCTCACTCGTATACACACACACACACAAGCACACCGCACATACACAAGCACAAACACACACACACATACACATACACATATGCTTAGTGATTGCTTAGCCTTTACCCAGTATATGGTAACCACATGTACAGTATTTTATGCCTATTATATGTTAACTTGTGCTGCCGAAATATATTATGTATTGATGTATGCTTGGAAACTGCTTTGGAACATTCTTCCTAGGGGGCAATGTATGTGCTCAGATATACATGTGATTTAGAGATGTACAGTATACTCTGTGCTTTGGCTGTTTTCCATCTCTGTTTTCCACCGCTAGTCAAGTCTACAGCTTCCGCTAGATGGCAGCAATGCATAAGAAAGGCGCTATAGAAGTTCTTTGGTTGGAGAGGTGGTAGAGTAGTCATGTTGGAAATGTCTGCTTCTGTATCTGTTGGCATATATGCGTCTCCTGTCTGTATGTCCGTCCCTGTCTGTCTGTTTTTCTGTCTTTGTGTCTCTATCTTTCTTCCTCTGTCTGTTTGTGTCCGTTTTTGTCTTTCTGTGTCGCTTTCTGGATATTTCTGGTTGTGTCTCAGTGTGTGTTTCTTTACGTCTGTATGTCTCCCTGTCTGTCTGTGTGTCTGTGTTTCTGTCTGTGTCTCTGTGTGGTTCTGTCTGTCTGTTTGTTTGTCTGTCTAATAATAATCCTTGTATCCTTGTGCTGTCGGCTCTAGGAGCCCTAGCGATCGTCATGATACACAATCTCCCTTGCCGTCTTGCTACTTCCCCAGTAGCCCTTGAGTCGCTCTCCGGCCTGGGAGTCCCACCATCAGCGCTCCGGCCTGGGAGTCCCACCATCCGCGACCATCGGCGTGGTTTGGTGTGTCTCATGACGATTTTCTTGGCATGTTAACAGGGGTGGTTTGCCATTGCCTTCCCCTGGTTTTGCCTGCCGTGCCCGTTCGTTCCCCTTCCTTTGGAAGGGTACAAACAGTCCGCACCGCGTGAAGGTGGGCACGGAGGACTTTGGTTCACCAGCCCAGGTCGGATCCGAGTCTACGCTCATGAGAGACGTCGGTCAGGTCGCCTCCCTGCTTTACTCTGTAACAGAGTGACTGGTGAACCTTTGCGGACCTAATAATAATACTAGTAATAATAATCTTCTTTATTAATTCAAATTAAGAAGTACGCACTAAGATTACACTGAAACATGACAGTACAATCAAGATCTTAATTAAACAGCCATGCAAGGTGCCGCCCTAGAAGGGGGTTATGGGTATCGAACCGCGATCTAATGCTCTCCTGGCCATGAGTGTTACCATTACTCTATCCTCCTCCCCTGTCTGTCTGTCTGTCTGTCTGTGTTATATGGTAAAACTCGCAGTTAATAGCTTCTGCCTGTCTGTTCATCTGTCTTTCTGTCCGGCTGTGTATCTGTCTCAGTCCATGCCTGTTTGTCTGGTAATTTGCGTCTTATTCCTTTTTAATCTGCTCTACCAGCGCCCCTAGTGTCAAGTGGGTCAAACAATTGACCGCAATAATGATATATGATCAAAATGATTTGGCAGAAATGGGTTGATGAAAATTAATATATCCCAAAGTTTGGTTTTCAATTAGGAGCCTGCAGGTGGCGCGGTACAACATTAAAGGACACAGCGTGGCTTAATTTAATAAAACAAGATAACAACACAACAGAACTTAGAATAAAAAACCTGATAGAACATGAAAAACATAGCACAGCAAATTAGCAGATCAACGCTTTTGTGAGTTATTTTCCAAAGGCACTATTTAAGTTTATGAATTTGTACATACACACATGCATGTATACATACATGCACAATTGCACATATGCCTACATGCGCACATACATACACACGTACATATATATTTATATATATTTATAAACACACGTACATGCATACACTGATACACACTTACATATAACCAGACTCGTACCTCCTTTGGACTATTCTTTGGAAAACCCTTCTGATTTGACGCAGCACTCGTGGTGGCGCTTTAGAAGTTTGGAGATTACGATTACGATACACGCATACATAACACTAACACATAATATAACATAATATAACATAACATAGCATAAAGTAACATATTATTAACATGATTTTTTTAAGGTGGTTAAGTGATCATTTTCTCTATGTTAAAACTGACCAACTTTCCCACTTTCTATGCAGAGGGATAGTATTACAAGTACCTCTATGTGTTATTGTTATGTATGTATGTATTGTTTTTGTAATCTCCAAGGAAGTCTCTTGCCTTAAGACTGTCTTGTTTGACCATGGTTGGACTGGGAGCGCTTCTGAGTAGATAAAGTTAAAAGGGTGCTATATAAAACCTCTAATATATATATATATATATATATATATATATATATATATATATATATAATAATGATAATAAGTATCATGTATCTTTACACTTTACAAGCCTACAACTTCAAACTAATATTACCTTTCAACAGACTGTTTCCTGAGGATATGACGTATGATCTGACGAATGAGTTTAGATTTCAGTTGGCCAGTGCGAAGATAATGGACGAGAGACGTAGAATTTAACCTCAGGTAATATAAATACTTTATGTCTTTCTCGAGCAGACGTCATTTGAACGTGGCGGTCCTGGCGATAGCCGGCAGAACTGCCCAAAGATTTATTGCAGAGCGATGCCAAGGCTTCGAGACGAATTAAATAACTGAGACCTGTTAAGTGTGGCTGGTGTCGAACAAGCTGTCTTCACCTGCCAATAACTCGGCGCATTCCGATGGTGAATTATTTCAGAGACTTACATTTCGGGCTAGCACGGTCCGTACACGGGGATTTTAAAGGGTGTGGCACCCTTTCAACGTTGGTGAAGGATCTCGCCCAACTAATTCATTGAAAATGAGCAGGCCCTACGGTCGCAATACAAAAACCTGTACATTTACATTTAGAGGTGCGCAATAGTCTAGTGGTTAGAGAGCTGGACTGTCAACTGAGAGGCCCGGGTTCAAATCCACGCCAGGGCAGAAATTTGCATCGATCTTTCTGCTTTAATTGCCACTCTAACCAACTGAGCTATGATGAATACACTGACCGTTCACTGTTGATGGGAAGGTGAGACGGTGAGGGAGAAGACTGGCCACTACTCATGCCGACGCTAAGAAAAATGACGTCGCTAACACTTCATACTCATGGCTGTTTTTCAAGTTTAGCTTAAGGGACTGGTCTTCTTCTATTTAGATACAGAGATTGTGCTTTCATCCAAGACCTTGAACAGGTCGAAATCCAGATGTCCTGGGTCAGTTCCAGTATTTATAATCCTCTGTCTGTTGTTAATAATAATTAATTAGTCCCTTCTATAGCGCCGGTGTCCAATGCATAAGGCATCAACCGATGGTGCATCAAACCATAGCACTAGCAGTAATTAACACTATCAGTAATTAGGTTACAGCCAAAAGATCAGTCAGTGAAGACTGAAGCAGCCTATGGTGGATAAGCAATTTATCCAATTGTGTATCCAATTTTAAGCAATTTTCCTGAAAAAGTTTTAATAAAGAAAATGAAAAAGAACATCAACAACTGAGAAGAACAAACAGTACAGGGAGGGAATTGTAAACTTTCGGTCCAGAAATCAAAACCCCGTTCATGTTCACCAAGCACAGTTCTGGTTTAAGGTATGACCAAAGAAAGACAATCAGGTGACCTCGTTGAATATTCATGAGACTGAAGAATAAGGACTGATTTTAAATGCTGTGGTTAGTGGCTGTATAACCACGCTGTGTCATTTAGAGATGATGATTAGCGTCACTCTCCTCCTTTATCCAGGCCCGAGATTGGCATTCCAGAGTGCAGGCAGTGGCAGTGTAATGGTTAGATGCTGTTTAACGACGCTGTGTGATTAGCATATAAGTATAAACCATGAGAACCAATTTGAAATAGAATCTTTGCTCAGCAGGAAATCAGTGCAACGATGTAGTTGCAGAGGTCATAAACTCGTTTCTTGATGTTTTGGTTACAACTCTGTAACTAAACAGTCCGTAACCTTTTTGAAAAAGCAATTCAAAGTCATACAGGGTTCAGTTGTAAAAGAGGTTATGAGTGTGATGATCAGAGATACCAAGTAAAAATCAAAGATACCTAGATCAAAGATCAAAGATACCAGGTGAAAATCAGATATACAAAATGTAGATCAGAGATATCATGTGAAAATCGGAGATACTAAATGTAGATAAGAGATACTAAATGTAGATAAGAGATACAAAATGTAGATCAGAGATATCAAGTGAAGATCGAAGATACTAAATGTAGATAAGATCATAAGATATACAAAATGTAGATCAGAGATATCAAGTGAAGATCAATATAGATAAGAGATACAAAATGTAGATCAGATATATCAAGCAAAGATAAGAGATACCAAATGTAGATCAGAGATATCAAGCGAAGATCAGATATACCAAATGTAGATCAGAGATATCATAGATATCAAGCGAAGATCAGAGCTACCAAATTAAGGTTACGAAAGTAACAGTAATTACCACAGGGCGGAGGCATTTTCACAAACACATGATGGAGCTGTGTGAACTAGGGTATATACAACATTCCGACAAGCACCATCAGGGCTCCAATCATCCGCAATTTTCTCGGTTTTACGGCGTCAACCGGCGGCCAGTTTGTTTCTCTATAATTTGTTGAACAAATTTTTGGAAACGGTTACAGCCAACAGGGTTAATCGAAAATGGCATAATTTTTAGGATTGGTCGTAGGTGCAATTTCAAATGTTAGCTGTATACTACTTATTCCAACGGTTATTTGATGTCCGATTATATTGCTGTTTATGGCAAACCTAATAAGTTTTTATTGCTTCGTATCATAGACTCATGCATTGCACCGACCTAGAAGCTGTCAGCCGTAGCGGACGATGATGTATTGTGGGAAAGAAAGTAATGAGGGCAAGACCTTGGCAAGGCAGGGAGCGATTCTCGCCAAGGTATGAGCGGGTTTCTTTACGCACCATCACCACTTCTGGTTTTAAGTAATTTGAAATAAATCTCATATAAGCTTTAATTTAAGCTTATATTTTCTGTGACTAAATTACACAGCGTCCTTTGTTTTCGAGTAATTGCAGTGCTTTTTTCAGCCGGAACAGCGTTCCGACACCTTTTTTCAGCTACTAAAAATAATTTATTTATTTTAATAATGAAACAGTAATTTAGTTATTTTAATTTAATTTCAGTGTTGTAAACTGTTTTCAGTGTCTACTGAGACCCCCTACAAACCAGTTTTTCTCTGGATTTTTGTCCTTCCTTAATTGTTCAGTTCCGGAACCTTTTTTTCTAGAAAAATCACAGTAATTGTAATTGTAAGCTTAATCGAAAATTTATATAGCGCCAGTTCAAGAGAAAATCAGGACAGACAGGAGTAGGTTCGGTCGGTTGGCCTAATGGCTAAACCGGGAGACTCGTAGCAGCAAGGTTCCTCATCCGACGGTACCTGGTAGTTTAGGTTGCGTTTTGTCAACTTTTTTTTATGGAAGTTATCTTTTAATTTGGCCTCTAGATTAGAATGTCAGATTAAAGTTCAGATTAGCTGCGCGGATGAAGGTACAGAATAGAGTTGGCAGCTGGGATTGTACAGTAATTGTGGTTGAAAATTTATATATCGCCATTTCAAGAGAGACTCATCAGCTGCGCTCCCGACCTAACACAGTGAATCCACGATCGAACAGAATGGTCTTCAAGTGCTTGCGGAAAACGGGCAGAGAGAGGCTGAGGAGTTCATGTCGAAGATTGTTAGGCATCTTATTGTAGGAGGATGGGCCGACCACAGCCAAACTCCTATGCTGAACCCTGGAAGTTTTGGCCGTTGGAACAACCAAGTCACCCTACGTGACTGAGCGAAGAAATCTGCGACCAGATGTGGAAGATACTGAGACACATAGCTTCTTGAGATATGGTGGACAGTATGAGAATTGTAGAAAGAAGACTGGGGGGGGGGTTAGACCTTGATTCATGTGGAGTTTGGGTGTGCAATGAAGACTTTACTATGGGGTCCTAAGAAAGACTGGGGGTTGAACCCCCAACCCTCCCGACAATTCTCACCCTGATGGTGGAGCAGATACGCTCAGTGCACCCTGGCCGTATTCATGAGACAAGCTTAAGCTAGTCCGGGCGTAGCGCCTACGCCGGGAGTAACTATTCTCCGAATAGCACTTAGTCGTGGTCGAGATTCATGAGACAGGGGCAGCCATTGGAATAGCTATTCCCGGGCGTAAACGCTGGGTTTTTCCCCGCGCGAAAAACCCTCGTCATGATTTGAGTGGTTATGGATTTATGTGCATGCTTACGATGTATTTATAATTATGCGGTCATTACCGATAGCTGAAGTTAGCAAAGATTTAAAGACGGCCGTAAACCAAACTGAATCATATTTAACATAAACGTAAAATTAAAATATATAGGCGTGGGTTAAAGTAACTCTGGAAGCGCCTCTGAATAGGTTGCTCTGAAAGCGGAATTTTTTTTATATTCTCCGATAAGAGTAATAGGCCTACATGTTTTTGAGTAATTGTTGTTGCACAGTAAATAAAAAGGTCATGGGAAACTCAGAAATTCATAGTGGTGACTGTAATTATGCCTCATTACAACAGTTATGGATATAGAGAGTTTTGTGACAAGCTAGACTCTGGAAATTACACTAAGAAAGCGTGTAGAAGTTATGCAATAATCAATCCATTTTATTACATATTTTCATGAAGGAATGTTTTTACAAAACAACACTATTTATGACTAGTATTTGCACATAAATTAGAGCTTTATCATTTACTTATTGACAGTGTTTTTTCAGCCGGAACGGCGTTCCGGCACCTTTTTCCGGAACCTATTGTTCCGTTCCGGGACCTTTTAGTCTAGAAAAAAGCACTGCTTATTGAACATATTTTTCTTCAAACATTTCAGAAACAATCAGTGTTTAGAATTGGCATTACGTGTAAATAAACTAATTGCAAGGATTGGTTAAATCTATGGTAGCGGCACAGTAAGCAACCCATGCGCGGCACTTCGAATGCAACATCGTCAGACATCTCAGCAAATCGTAGCAGTTTGTGACAGCTAGAACGAAAAGCAATATAAAGTTCGTTGTCGGTGAACAATACGAGCTAATTACGGCACCTCTGAAAGACTTTTTGACATCTAAAACCTCATCGAATGCGGCGAATGATGACGGCCGCCATCTTTGTTTAAGGCCGCTAAGCTGGGAATAGCGGACTTACACCTAGGGTGGAATCGGAGTAGCGTTATGTCCAGCGTAAGGCGGTACGCCTGTCTCATGAATAACGATTTAACCCGCTACTCCGGCGTAGGCCAGATTTAAGCCGGGAGTAAGAGTTACGCCTGTCTCACGAATACGGCCCAGCTGATCTTCCCCGGCTTAGGGAAGCCACTTCGCGAAGGGGCAGCGAAGGGTTGGGTTTTGCAGTGTATACAAACATCAACAATAATGCGCCGTTATTTTCGTATGAATCTGCCATTGTTTATGGGTAGGAAGTCATAACCGGAAGTCACAACAAGGCCCACTATTACACAATTGTCATCTAACGGATCATTGTAATGCTAGTTTACAGTGTATAACGACATCTTGCAGCTGCCAAGGCCTGTTGACTTCAACCTTACTTCACCCTGTAGTTTGCCTTTCCTATAGTTACTAGGAACACAAGAGACGACTAGTAGGCCTATAATATGATCCAGATTTTAACGACATCTTATAGCAACAAATGTCTTTGACGTTAACAGATGTTATTTAAACAGTTGTCACCGTTCGTTTAATAAATACGGTATAAATTAATTGACAAATTAGCGACTGAGGAAAATGAATATGTTGAATAATGCGATATAAAGGTATCTAAACGCAGCGTAACATGCTGTTAGTAGTAACGCGTGGTTAATAACATTGCTGTCAGGGCCGACCTTATAATACTTCGCCTTTGACATGTTATATTTAAGTTTAGTAGTTCCAGGGTTTAACGTCGTCATATTAGGCCTACATCATAAATCCCAAATCATATTTCAAGGATAGGATCGTATAGCATTGTTAGAAATTAAGGACATCGCGTCATAACGAAGATGAGTAGTGTCGCACTCCTTTATCCAGACTCTGGAATGGCACTACCACAGATAGGGTAGTGCTTAGGTGATTTGTGCGATTGATGAATGGATTCAGAGTTTAACGACAGAGTTCAATATCGGTAGAAATTATTGTGCATGGTTCTCGCCGTTCGTATGGCAAAATAACATTTTTGTCTTTTAAGGTTTTCGGACACCATATGTCATATGGTATTTATGGCCGTTGACGTCTTTAAAATAAATAACAAGTATTAATAGCGTAATGCATGACATAGAGTAATAACGGGCAACATTTCCTACTGTAATACTCTTACTGCATAGTAAATTAAAGGAGGCTGTAGACAGTGTAGGTCATTAGCGATTTGTTATTTTGTTTGGCCCAAAACGATTTTGTTGTTTTAGTTTTTCTGTCATAATTTTGCAGATTTTCGTAAATTTCCAATGAAATTTGTATAACTAGTTTAGATTAGGGCCTATGTATATATATATATATTCAAAAACCAAATGACAAACATCATTAGGGTACACGTGAAAGACAAGTAAAAACAACATCAAAGAATAATGAATGAAGTTAACAATTAACAAGATGCGAGAAATAAAATTTCTATTATCTGTGGTAGGAAGTAAAAAGTTATGTGGCCTAGGCCGAAGATCATATGGTATTACAGTTATTAGGGGGAATAGTGATTATAGAACATGAAAAGGGTTAAGTTTGATGGAGCGAAAAAGTCTTTAGTCAGCTTGCAAATGAAGATGTTTTAGACACCTTAAAGTCGCTTTCGATGACTCCATAAACTTCGTTATTTTGTTCAGTCGCACAATTTCTTCTGCGTGGCATGGGTAGGCCTAGTCGGTTCGAAAAAGTTGGCGTCAACGGTCCTTGAAGCCGTTCAATAATAACATTGTAACATAATTACATAGCTCATTAACGGAGAGCGGGACGTAGCATCTCGTCAAATACTTCATATCACTTGTTGGTATCCCAGATTGTCATTACTTTTCCAGCTTAGTAGCTTACTATAGGAAGTCTACTAACAGTTTAATGGACAAGGCTCAACTCAATCTGGAGCCAATTCGATGCAGAGTGACCGGATCTCTCGAGAATCTGGTAGAGGAGATAATTATTGAAAGATAATCATTAATGTATAATGGTTAACCTGCTAGACTGTCAATCGAGAGGTTTTTTTTTGGGGGGGGAGGGGTCAAATCCCTGCGATGGCAGAAATTTGGTTCAATATTTCTGCTTCACATCCACCCCTAGCCAAGTCGGGTATAACGAGTACGCTGACCGTTCACTGTCAGTGGGACGATGAGACGGCGAGGGAGAGGACTGGCCATGCGCCCTCATATGCCGAGGCTAAGAAAATGAAGTCGCTAACACCATATCTATGGCCGCCTCACAGGGCTATAGTTAAGGGACTGCTCTTCGTCTTTTAATCGTTAATCAAGCACAAGCAGTTAGCTTAAACAGCTCAGTCCACAATAAATAGCCTCAGAAAAATCCCAGTATAGGATTCTGTCAATTTATACAAGTTATTACATGCATTAAAGATCGAACCCTGCCAATTACTCCATCTGGCCTCGGTTGGGATGAGTTCCTACTTATACAACAATGTCATAGCTCTTTGTTAAAATGTTAAATTTTCTACCATGAGATTAGCGCTAAAAATACAAAACATTTAGAGTGACATGTTTTTTTAAAGAAATGTTTTTGAGAAGGGAATTCAGAGCTTTCAAGAATTCATTTATGGTCGATTTAAGTACGTTAACAGAAGCTGTAAGCATGCTTTGATGTCACAATAATTATGTTATTGTAACTGTAAATTATAACTTCTATAGCGCCCGTGTCTTACGCACAAGGCATCAAGAGATGGCGCCCCAAAACAAAGTCACAATCAGGTCAATAACCAGACGACCAGTCCGCTAAGACAGAGAGGCAGCCTATGGAATATATATGCAGCTGAGCCAATGTAGGCAGATACTGTACTCAGCCTATTAATTGTCACCCGTAAGAATTAAATGCAACGGGATTTCAGATTTTTAATGCTGATGATAAGAGTTATTTTTACGCATTTATGGGGCGCCACTATCTATTGCCCAAGCATCAATTGATGATGCCTAGTAATATAACTGCGAGTGAAGCATTTGCTGAAGGTTCCTACACGGGAGAGGAAACCGAACCCGTAATCTCCGTACTTCTTATTGATGATATATAGTTAATCTTTGATCTTCTGCTCCTTGTGTGAGTATAATAATTGCTAATGCTCTAGTTCACGTGATTGCTGCAGTAGAAATGCTCTTCGTTTTATCTGATGTTGTGAAGGGTTAGATTTTCGGTTAGAGTGCTCGCTTTAGACACCTTTTAAACGTTGTCAACCGATGCTACATAGGTATGGAACAAAATAGCATATTGGATGCATTCAGCTCTCGAAATACACTTAAAACGCTGTCAACAGGTTAACATGGAACACAATAGCGGGTTGAAATGTTTAACTCTGCCACTGCACGTCCGGCAGTGCCAGACCCAAGCGTGGATGAAGGAGGAGGGTGACGTTAATGATCTTTGTTATCACACAGTGTCATGAAACTGAAACTACTACTACTATGGGTTGGTTAAAAACCCTGGCAGTTGACACCTTTAAAACGTCCAGATTGTACATAGGCATGAAGCACAGTAGTACAATAGTGAAAATGCTGTCTTGAGACACCTTTGAAACGATGTCCGCAGGTTGTACATAGGCATGAGACAAAACAGCGGGTTAGTTAAACACCTTGTCATTTAGACACCTTTAAAATATTTTTAACAGAGTGTACATAGGCGTGGGGCACGGGAGCCATTCATATTGAAGTTTCCTATCCACAGCACTTGGATGTCAAAATCTAACTTTAAGCTGTTGGTAACCAACCAAGAGTTTACCATTTTCCTTGTAATGCAGAGAATACATGTTCGAGCCTCTTCTCCTGAGACGGTTACTGTGTAGGGACCTTGAACAAGCCCTCCACTCACAAGTGCCCAGCACCATCGATTGATGCTTGGCCATTAGATAGTGACGCATAATAAATGCGTAATAATAATAAATATATTTATAAAATGTTGGCAGTTGTCTTGCCTAAGAACGATTACTAAATAAGTAACTAGCTTAGTTGTTTACCTACTTACACCTAATCTATATGTGCGACATCTCCTGCCTTTGTTCATACTCATGATGGAATAGTCTCCCAGTAGAACTTAACCGCACAAGTAGGCCTAGTTAGAGAAACATTTTCATCTTATTGGATGTTTTAGATCTGACAGATAGTCATGTCCCAACTCATTTGTCATGACAAGTTGACAACCCTTCTGACTCGACGCAGCGCTACTGAATGAGCTGGTACCCTTCGCTTAGCTTTAGTGTAGCGCTTTAGACATTTGGAGTTTACGATTTACAATTACTGCTCTTGAAGCGAGCCATAAAAGTGCTGAGAATCAGGAAACGTCTTGGAAGCTTTCTTCCAAGCTGTACTGAAATTTCTAACATCGTCAGACTTCCACCAGGTGGTAGAAATGCCTAGATTTCGCCAAAGCAAATACTGATGCTAATCTAGAGCAGATGTACAACGGTTTCTCGGATAACACCCAACTGGAGGACATGCTGTGTAATAAACAAAATAGAAGAGAAGGTGAATAGCAGGTTGCAGCTGAGGCTAGGCACTATGGGGGTTCTGGGGACACTGTGGCACGTGTGGATGCGTTGGGAGCGGCTGGTGAATGGACGTATGAAAAAGTGTGCGATTTTTTGTGAAGGCGTTGGTGACGACAGCCGTGAGGGATGGATTGCGAGCAATGAAGACCAGGCGGATGGATGAATGAATAGATGGATGGATGGAAAGGTTTTGGATGGATGAATGGATGAATGGATGGCTTTTGGGAAAGAGGGATGTATGAATGAGAGAGAGGGTTGATGGATGGATGGATGGATGGATGGATGGATGGAGGAATAGGTAAGTGAGCGTATGGACAATTAGATGAATAAATGAATGTATGTATGTTGTATGTATGTATGTATGTATGTATGTATGTATGAGTGAATATATACACGGATGCATGTATGTATGTATATGTATGTATGTATGTATGTATGTATGTATGTATGGATGCATGTATGTATGTATGCATGTATGAGTGGATGTATGCACGGATGTATGAATGCATGTATATATATATGCATGTTTGATGTGTGTGTATGTATGTGTGTAGATGAACATAAATATCGACCTCGTCTTAAGAACGTCATAAAGGCGTTGAAACGTCTATCTAACACATCTGAAACGAGGCAATCTGAGACTTTCTTCAATATTTCTGCTCATCGCTGAAGAGCTCGAATTCTTAGCGGATGATTCTCCCTGGTGTACAGTCGATGGAATGCACTAGATAGCCGTTATGTTCGAGGCATCATATACCGCGAAGCGAGTAATGTGATGTTTGTTGACCTGTTGGTCTCTATGGAGGGGAAGAAAGGATTGCCGTTGTGTTTGCGGGGGAGCCACGAATGTGATTCCACCCTCAGCAGACAGCATCTCTCGCATGGATGTTTAATGGTGGGATAAATCATGGACCCCTATCTATTGACTACTATATAGGGGTTCATGGGTAAATTGAAGGATCGATAGATGTGGAAAGTTAGATATGGGTAGATGTGGGTCCGTGTTGATGAATAGATGTCGATAGATTGGAAATGTCGATAGATGGATGTCGATAGATAGATGTAGATAGATGTTGGCCGTGTGGGAATTGTAAGAAAACGGCCTTGGGGGTTTCAACATTTTATCCGTATTTTGCAAATGTCAATGAAATTTGAAAGCAGCTGATTTCAACGCTAGCAGTTTTGCAAGTCAGACTTGAATCGAAATCAATTGCTTTGTTGAGAAAATTCAAAAATGCATACATGATATACTGTACCATGGAAATTCCTTCTCTTTGTCAGAGACTCAGAGTCAAATAATGCTAAATCGCACTAGCACAGCTGAGGGTTTGGAAACGACCCCTAGGATGTGTAACGAAGACTTAAATGTGGGTCCTAAGAAAGACTATAGGGGGGTTGAAAGTTGAGACCACCAAACCTCTGACAATTCCCACCCTGGATTTCGATATATAGATGGACATATAACGTGAAAAGGACGCGTTACAGATCTATGTAAAATTTAACAATCAATCTATTATCGTAACCACAAGATTGTAAACAGCCGCTATCTGTCTTTCCATCGGTCCATCGATCTATCCATTTTCCCATCCATCCATTCATCCGTCGACGACTTCAGAATCAAACACTTCTGCTTCCAGAAGAGCTCTTTAAACCACAACCGATGTAACTTCAATTTTTTTCCAGTTCAAGGACAGTGCATATGATCGGTAAAACGCCCAACATCTATACGTTGGTGCATGGTTAGCCATCGTTAGCCGTGGTTTATGCGTTCGTTGCTCTTCAGCGTTTACTAATGGCTCTTGCCACTCCTTGGGTGTGGTCGCAATTTTTCCATGCTGGGTGTGCAGCATAAGGTTGAAACAATGTTGTTATGTGATGGCATAGGCCCTTTGGCCATTAATGAAGGAATGAGTTAATAAGTAGGCAGGTTTATAGAGGATTAGTTAGACAGACTGAGACAGACATACAAACACAGACATACAGAGAGGCAGGCATGCAGACGAACAGATACACACTGACAGATACGCTGACTGATTGACTAACCAACCGACTTGCTTGCTTGCTTACTTACAGTAATCAGTCTACAATACATGTATATCTGTGGGTGGGTGGAGGAATCAAAGTACATTAAATACTGCATGAAATGAAAGCATTTCTTTTTCAACACAACAAAGTATATAAATTGCAAATTTCATCAAAAACGCTTTATCAGGCTAATCATATGGAGCTCTTACTTTTCGATCAATCGTTAATATTTACACCGATTCGTCATTTATATTAAGTAAGGTGAGATAGACTTCAATGGGCCAACAGCCATGCTAATATTAGGCTATGTTTAGACACCTTTAAATCGTTTCTTTACAGCGCTATATATATTAAATATTGTTCAATCTCTGAAATAACTTCTGTTAAAGCCATATAATAAACAAGTAGTTTGTTGGAATCAAATCTGTAGCGAAAACTCCGACGTACTCTGGCAGTGCGAGTCCAAAGCCTGGATAAAGGAGGTGGGCGACGCTATTCATCTTTGTTATTACACAGTGTGGTTAAACAGCAACTAATCTCTGATGAAGCATATTGTAATACTAGTAATTTCCAAACAAGCTCATAGCTTAATTTTTGTTTTTATCAAATCCTGAGGTATTCCAGTTATTTCGGGTAAAAATTAAAAAGTCAGGTAGGGTGAGACATATTTCAATGGCCTTGACACCGTATACGTTGCAGTTCAGTGTTAAATGAACGTTAATATTAGGCTGTGTTTAGACACCTTTATATCGCATCTTTTCAACGCTATATACTTTCAGTTCGTTCAACCTCGCAGTTGGCTTTGATTTAACTTTAAGGTGTAGTTTGTTGGAATGAAATCTCTTACGAAAACTCCGGCTTTTCCCTTAATACTCTGGTACAGCGTTACCACTCCTTGGCTTTTTTCCCAAGATCTTGGCTTTTTCATCCCAATCTTGGGATCTTGGCATTTTTTCTGAGGACCTTGGCTTTTTTTCTTGGCTTTTTTAGGCAATGATTTTGTGTAAATTTAATAAAAGATACTGCATTTTTCTTTTTTTGATCATGGTGGCAGCATAATCGTTTTCAATCTCACGGTCATTGGTAATCCTTGGTATATAAAGTCTTTGCCATCGACTTATATTCTTTGCTGGCAGTCTCGCTGTACTCGCTTGGTCCTGACGTCATCACTTATGGAGTACATGTACTACATTAAGATGGCTGTTATCGTTATGACTTATGAACAAGTTTATAAATCAACATTATAGAATAATAAATTCTAGTAATTTTAAATTTAAGCAGTTTTTGAACAAGACTATGAAACGTAACGGAGGGGATTCGGATTCAGATGCTAGTCACTAGTTACTATGGCTCTTCAGCGTCTGGTTTGTCGGCGCGTGGTTCATATAAAAAACAAAAGTCCAAAGTTTGGCATAATCATCCATTCAATAACGATTGACTTCACGATACTGACTTAAAAGATTGGATAGAATCAGATCCCAGAGATAGATATTGCGTAAAATGTAAAGTATGTGACGTAAAGCTTACAAATGCAAACAAATCTGCATTAATGGAACACACAAAATCCATGCAGAAGCACATAAAACAAATTTGATCTGAAGAGTAAAATGACAAAGATAACTTCGTTTGTTATAAATCCAAAAGGTAAAGAGCCGTCTTTGAAAGAAAAAGTAGCCAAAGCTGAATTACTTTTAACAGCATTCATGGCGGAACATCAAATTCCTTTTCTACAAGCTGACCATTTAACGGCCCCCCTGAAGAACATGTTTCCAGATACCGCAATTGCTAAATCAATGACAATGAAGCGAACTAAGGCATCATATGTAATGCAAGATGGCATAGCTAGAGGAGAAAGACAAGATATAACTAAAATCTGCCAATCGAACAAGTTTTCGTTGATCATAGACTAAAGCACAGATGTATCTGTTCGGCAGATCCTTGCTATAAGCTTAGCTGAAGGCGATGATCATGTTTATGATTCCATTGATGTTTCAGCCTAGGGTATGTATAAGCTTAAACTTGGTAGTTACAGCATTATTGGTTAATTGATACAATGATGCAGATACTTCTTTTAACTGAAGATTAAATATCTTATTTTCGAATTTGAAATAAGTATAGTTATATGATCAGTAACATAGGAAAAATTCAAGAAATAAGGAAAATCATATTTTAAATTAGGGCCTACTTTTCATTATTAATAATAATAATGATAATTAATAAAAGTTTTCACTTTTCACGCTATTTTTTTCACCTTGGCTTTTCTTGGCTTTTTGGATGCCTCAACTTGGGATTTTTGAAAATTTAGAGTGGTAACACTGCTCTGGTAGAGCCAGTCTGAAGCCTGGATAAAGCAGGAGGACGACGCTAGGCCTATTCATCTTTGTTATGACACAGAGTCGTTAAACAGCAGCCAATCTCTGATAACGCTTATTATAATACTAATAATTCCCTATTTTCTTCTTCTTTGCATCGTGAGAAATTACAATTATTTCGGCTAAAAATTTAAAATATATCAGGTAAGGTAAGATAGATTTCAACGGCCTTCATACCAGACGTTACAGTTAAACGGAGAAATGGTTGAATGGTAACACGCGGGCACGAAGACCAGAAGGACGCGGGTTCGATATCCTCTAGCCCCATAAAGTTGACAGTCTTCATTCCCTAGATGGCGATTGTAAAATGAGCAGTAGGAGAGATGGGCGCATTGCAGGCTGCCATACAGTTAAATTCGACTTCTGTTAATTAAACTTGTTATCATCTGTTACTACTATGTCATGTAATTTAATTGCGCACTTGTCAGTTTGAATTAATAAACGAAGAGTTTTTATCGCCCGAGGTAACAAGGATCGCTCAGGCTCTAAGAAACTATATCAGGTTAGAAGTTCTCGTCCCCCATGCGCTGATCAAAAGAGCCCCTAAATATCACGGCGTTGAACCACTGCGTGCAGACAGGCAGGCGCTGAAAAATGACGAGTCGTCTCGCGGGGGTCCCCGTGGCCTGAGTGATGCGGCGGCCCACCTGTAAAACTAATCTGTGCGGCGGTTTATGGGCCGAGTAATTCCATGGCTACGGGGATAAACTCATGCGTGGCGGGGAGAGATGAGTACTGGTGCTCATTATTATTATTATTATTTTTTGCCCCGAGGTATACAGGATCCCTCAGGGACTTCAATATTAATTAATGTAACATCCGGAAAATCAAACCTCGTCGTCCGGAGGCTCTGGGAATGTCCCGTTAAAAGCAATAGAGTTGTAGCGTTGTATACAAATAGATAGACGCTGGAAGAGAAACGAAGCCTCACGGCGGTCGCCACTGATGGTTGAAAGGCGACTACCTATATTGCTGATGAGTGCGGCGCCTGAGGGATTGACAGGACCCAAGGTCTCAAAGGCAATTGCCTGGAATCTGTGGGTTGGTGGCAGTCCCAGATATTTTTGCTCCTTGCGTTCAGCCGCCTGGGCTGATGCAGGCCCCCTGGAGCTGGCAGGGTGGGTGACATAGGAAAGTGCCCAAGGCCGCCATCTCTCACAGGAAGCGTTGCTTGTAACCACTGAATGTCGTTGAATGAGGTGTTAATTATCTGCTCCAGACCGGCGCGCATAATCAAGTCGAGCGATTCCAGGGCCTGATGGTCAGTACAAGGGGAGCAGCGAAGGAGGTGGCTTAGTTTCGAGGATCCAAATGAAGACCTGAGAAGGGTTAAGGCGCTCTGAGAAGGAAGCTGGCCAAGTTTAGTGAAGGCCCTTTGAAGATCAGCACAGTGTTGAGAAAGAGAAGCATCCAGCGCTGTCCCTTTGAAGAGTGGAGCCCCAAGTAAAGATACTGAGTCGAGGTCCAGAAGTTTGAAGTCTGACCAGCCAGAATCAAGTGTGTGAATATCAGCCAAACTGAGGATTTCGCATTTCTGGCGATTGAGACGCAGACCCAGAGATGACTCTAGCGAGGAGATGTACTGAATGTCCTGGGCCACCATTATTATTATTGTTATTATTATTATTATTATTATTATTATTATTATTATTATTATTATTATTATTATTATTATTATTATTATTATTATTACTATTACTATTACTATTACTATTACTATTATTATTATTATTATTATTATTATTATTATTATTATTATTATTATAATTATTATTTTTATTATTATTATTATTACTATTATTATTAAATGAACGCTAAACATAGGCTATACTTAGACACCTTTAAATCGACTCTTTCGAATGCTATATAGTTGAAATTGTTCAATATTAGAATATTAATTAGATGGTCCTTGTTACTAAGGTAGGCATAATTAAAGTCATTATTAACGGCTGTGACAGCCACAAGTTCACATGATTACCCTGATCATGATGCTTATGATAAACAGTAAATCACCGGTTAATTCTGATAATAACTTTTTACTTTTTCAGACTCTGTTAAATTGCTTTTTTGTGAGGCTATATACTGTTCACATAGTTATAACTTAAGTATACTTAAATACTTAATATCTGTGCATCAGCTTCGTGTACAGCAAATGATATAGTTTATAAACAAATTAAACTCTGGCCAACCACAATACTTCAAATCGTTCCTTATTCCTCAGAATCATCATGATTCAACAAACTCGTCTGATTATCTTTCTGTGTTCGCACGTAAAACTAGAATTGTTCTTGGTGAACGAGGCTTTTCAGTTGCTGGACCTAATTTTTGAAATTTTCTGCCCTGTGTCTGTCCATTCTGCTCAGTCGCTTATGTCATTTCCTTCTCAATGTAAGACTTGCCTTTTCCAGTTGCATATCCATCATAGGCTGCCTCTCTGTCTTAGTTAACTGATGCCTTAACATTGACCTCATTACGGCGTGGCTTTGATGCGCCATTAGACCCTGGCGTGACTGAAGTTACCAATTACATAAATACAAAATGGTGTGATCTGTGTCCAACAGACAATGTGGCCTTTTCAAGTAATCAATAGTGAACGTTACATTTGATACTAGACAGTTAGGTATGTGAGCTCTCAAAGAAAACTAGTGTCTGATTGCTTGAATGGTAGTGTCTGTTAACGACGAAGATAATTAGCCCGTTCGCCCTCCTCCTTTATTTAGGCTTCGGACTGGCACCACCCGAATATAAAGCAGTGTGGAGTCATAGTGCCAGGTTTTCACATGCATTCCTTTTAAAAGTATGTGGAGCCAATTAGCAGCCCTACCTGCTTAGGTTTGCGTGTGAGGGTCGGATAGATGTACCGGTCAGCAGGGAGCCAGAATATTTGACCTGTAGCCACACAAAATGTCCCTAACAAATGACTCGGGCGCAGCTCTGACCTGGGCTTTGAACCGGCATCGTGTAATTGGCCACATGCATCTGTATGCTTTTATGTGCTCGATCCTACAGGTTTAATTAGACATAGAGGGAGCCACAGACAAAGAGGCACACGTACGCACGCCCACATTGCCTCAGCGTGTATGTTTGTATGTATGCATTTGTGTGTATGTATGTATGTATGTATGTATGTATGTATGTATGTATGTATGTATGTATGTATGTATGTATGTATGTATGTATGTATGTGTGTATGTATGTATGTGTGTATGTATGTATGTATGCATATGTGTGTATGTATGTGTGTGTGTATGTATGTATGTATGTATGTATGTATGTGTATGCTCTCAATCCTACCATGTGTATGTATGTGTGTGTGTATGCATGCATGTATGTAGGTAGGTAGGTATATAAACTATATATGCATGCGTTTATATATGGATAGTTTTCCTACATCACCTTTTAATACATCGCCTGGCCAGTGCATATATATATATATATATATATATATATATATTATAACGACCCAGAGTCCCAGACACGTGCAAAGACGAAGGCACACAGGCAGGCAGGCAGGCAGGCAGGCAGGCAGATTACATTTGAGCGGTTCACGAAGGCGGTATATAAATAGGCCCTACTTATTACTGTTCAGATACATACGTCTCAAATTTACGATGCACCAGGCTCACAACTCCGTTCGAAATCATTTTGCTAGTAATCCAGTTGCTTGCATTGCGGTTTCAATGAGCGATCTGAGCTTCTAACGGTCGACCTGGTTACTACTTGGATTTTTATTCGCCAGTGGTTCATGCCTCGTGCTTTAGACAACACCGCTATAGTAGTTGCTAATTTATGATAATTTTGTAATGGTTAGCATGCTGGACTGTCAGTTCGAAAGGTCGGGAGTTCAAATCTCCGCGAGGGCAGAAATTTGTTTAGATATTTCTGCTCCACTTGCGCCCTCTAGCCAACTCAGGTATAATGAGTACACTGGCCGTGGGAAAATCGGACGGCGAGGAAGATGACCGGCCACACGCCCTCATACGCCGAGGCTAAGAAAATTAAGTCGACACACTTCATACCCACGGTGGCTCAGGGCGAGCTCTTATACTTGTTTTCTTTCTCTGGTGTAACGTGTTTCTAATACCATTCACACATTAGTCCACTGGCTCATTTGACAAGTAGGGGCCTACATGTTCGTAAACAGGAACTGTAGGCCTATGCTTTGAACTCGCGATAATCGTCAAAGCCAGACCCTGGGATTAGCTCACTGACGGTGACTCATGGCAACTGACTGTAGTACACTGTACTAGCGCATCCGCGACCATCGTTTCCTTTACAGGAATGTCATAAAGATTTTTTGCTTCTGATGATGAACAAATTCCTCGCTCAGGCGTGCAGACACCAGGGATGTTATGTAAGGTTTTTATTGTTAGTCTTATAAATTGACGGCCTCGGCATTTTAAGCTGTGACCTAGAAGATTCTATAGAGGTTGAAATATTTGCTCCCAAAGTACGAGTCTGTGCACTTTCACCTTTGACCTTAACTGTGCCGTTTTGTGCAATTACAGAAGGATCACTAATTGCAGGACGAGCCTGGGATCAAGATAGGCCTATATCGAGGATTCCTGTGTTTACTTTTATTGAGTCAAATGTGGAATGTTCTTAACTAAAAACCCCGTGAACTTTCCAGCTGCTTCAGATGCAAAATAGCACTGTGGCTTGTAGAGAATTTCGTATCTAAAAACGTTGAACTTTATAGTCGCATTGTGTTCCGTTAGCATCCTCTGATTAAGAGTTACATGCCAGGCGTAGGCCTATGTGAAATTAACCACTTGCAGTGGCGGCTCTACCATGGGTCGCTGTAGGTCATTTGACCTGCCTGTTTTACTCTTGACCTGTCTTATGTCCTGCCTACTACGTACTGCTGTGTAAAATTCTTTGGAATTTTTAATATCATTTACATTTAAAACATCGGCATCTGTCCAAAAACATAACTAGTGCAATTATTAGATCTAAACTACTTCTTTTACGTTTCATCTATAGTATGTCAAAGTTATGCTGCTTATGTTGAGGTTATGGTGCTTGATGCATCAAACTCAAACATTAATTTTTTCGACCTGCTGAATAACTCCCATAACCATGACGCGACCTGCTGCAATTACATAGCTGGCGCCGTCACTGACCACTTGGATCATGGGTAAGCGTGCGGCTGTGAACGCCAATGTTGGCATTGCCCCGTGGTAATAAGAAACTCGACGTAATTGACAAACGACTCTGTGTCATAACCAAGATGATTATAGCGGTATCCCCCACTTTTATCCAGGCTTGGCGCTGGCATTACTAGAGTACGAACACTGGCGGAGTTAATGCGGTGTTGATACTGGTCAGTGAAATAAGACGATCAATATAAGTGTATTTGCACTCACTAGGTGTCGCCAAACACTTAAAACTACGAATTACTGTACGCTCTATTTAGACACCTTTATATCGCTTCTCCAGGGCAATATATATAGAACAGAATTTCTTCAGTCACGTAGTAGTAAGGTTCATTTCGGCATGACAGCTATTGTCACATGTTAAAATATAACATTTGTTAATCTTAAATTTGATTAAGTACAAGGAATATGCATAATAAGTTGCTTACATATAACCGTGTTATATGAAAAATGTAGAAAAAATAACCTGAAATAACTTTTATTTAATCTGTTCATCGGTTTCGTCGTCATGACGCCGCACATGCTCTTGTCCGTTTCACCTGTCTTATCATGGCTTAGATTATTGCAAATACTCTGTTCTATTCCTCGTCACCCTGGTTGGCTTTTCCAGTTTCAAGTCTGTATAACAGGCGGTTGCCTAGAGCCGAACCACCTTGCTGACTTTTGTATTCCAGTAACGCTTAAGTAAGTAAGTAAGTAAGTAAGTAAATAAATATTTTCTTTATTGAGAAGGACTAGCAAACGCACAGCTCTGTACATTGCAGTCAAATAACCCACCAGAATGAACTCAGGACCAGCTCTTTGTCCCAACTCACTAAAAAAGGCATAGGCCTTTGTTTCCGTGTCTTTTTCGCAAACTGGTCCTTGTATATGCAATTCACTAGGCCCTACAACCAGTTTTGGGCAGCGCTTCTCATTTCGCAAATAATGGATTACTTTTTCTTCTTTTTCCAGCTACCCATACTTTTGAGGTGAATTCATCAAATTAGCGCGATATAAATATTGCAGTATGAATAATAAGCAGTGCTTTTTTCAGCCGGAAGCGCCGGAACGGCGTTCCGTAACCTTTTTTCAGCTAGGCCTACTAAAAATAATTTAATTATTTTAATAATGAAAACAATAATTTACTTATTTTAATTTAATTTCAGTGTTGTGAACTGTTTGCAGTGTTTATTGAGACCCATCCCAACCCCAAACCCGTTTTTCTCGGGATTTTAGCCCATTCATAATTGTTCAGTTCCGGAACCTTTTTTCTAGAAAAAAAGCACTGATAATAAGCAATACTGTAGACTACTTATAATATTTAAATGTATGTAAGATTGTGTCTATGCTTGAACACCTTTATTTAGCAAGTCCAAGACACCATATCCTTGTTCCTTTCAGTTCATCGCTAGCTTTGTGTCAACTGCAACGTCTATTATGCAAAAATATATTTTACCGCGGTAAACGCCCTTTGTTGCCAGAAGATGTCGTTAAAATTATTCTGGATCTATCCATCCAAACGCTGCTGTAAAACAGTCTGATCCTGTCAGATTATTAGTCTGTACGGTTATCAATATTCATCGACCTTTATTAGTGGACGCAGCGTAGGCCAGTACATTGCCTTTTAGATTCTGAGGTCTGCACATAATATGCTAATGAGCTCCATGCCTGACGTCATGCTAGGGGGAACGTCGATATCTATATTTAGACCATTGACTCTGTGAACGGTGACCCATGACCTTTCCCGTAATGCATTCCGCCCTAGCATTACGTCACAGGCAAGCATACCTATTCTTAGCAAAAGGCCAGGCTTCAACTTGAATCGCTCATAGTGGGTCCACTTAATATAAGTCGATGTCAATATTAGGTCGACGTCAACGGCACTGGTAGCAATAATTCTGATGTCGTTAAATACTGGAACCTTGCGTACTAATCGCTGCTGTTGCAGGGCAGAGGACTAGCGAAAACTAAAACAATGTGCTAGCAACAAGCCAAATTAACATTTATAAGCCTAATTTGACTGTATGCTAAAAAATGCACCATTTAAGATTTAGATTTCCAAAAATTTTCTAGTGAAGGGCTCACAAAGCCACTCGTAGACCCCTATCCAGTTTGCTCAGGCGCCGTCGGCACTCTGGTTCCCCACTTGCTGGAAAATATTGCCACAGGCCCACCATTTAAAGAGATTCTAGGCCTACATCTCTGCGGCTTAAAGGCAAGGTTGTATGACTAATATCAAGCGCTGTTAAAACACCTTTAACTGGTTTGCTTCAGAGATATTATATAAGACAGTTTCGCTCGATAAAATAATAATGATACACTAGGCCCCTATAATTTGCGTTTATTGACAAGCTCGCTGGCAAACCGCAATAAGTAACATTGAAACACACGTCAATACAATTATCAAGATCTTATAGAACACACGTCTAGGCAGCCTGTTAGTCGCCCACTCATTTTACAGCTGCCCCCTAGGGAGTGGCAGGCTGAATCGACCTATAGGGATCTTACAGGTATGGAACCGTGTCTTTTAAGATCTTATGTTCTTCGAGCAAGAGTAATAATTCGCCTATCCCCTCCCTCTCCAATCGTTGATCTAACTCCGCCACTGCTCGTACTCTGGTAGTGCCAGTCCCAAGCGTAGATAAAGGAGGAGGGCGACGCTAATCATCTTTGTTATGACACATAGTCGTTAGACAGCAACTAACCAATCGCTAACCAGATTGTGAGCTGTAATATGCCAAAAATAATTTCTGTTGACACCCTTGTTGATATAAGATGTTAAACTCCGGATCCAATCGCTAGCCATTCATATTCTCCGTACAGTAAGGTAAAGTTGACGTCAACAGCCCTGGCAGACACTGTTGATATCACTAATATTGAACATTAGGCCTTCTGCTAGTATTAGCTAGGCGCTGTCTACACACTTTAAACTGTATGTTTGGGATTCGAACATGTAAATGTCAAAATTCTTGATGACTAGTAAAGGGTGTGAAATTCTTCCGCAATGCTAGGGACTGCTTACATCGTTTACTGCTGTTCGATTGATTGACGCCTAGCGCATTGCGGCATTAGACACCGGCGCTTCAGAAGCTGTTGGCTGTACCCCGAAATCATCCAAGTGTGACTGTCTACCCGCTATTCCGCTGTACATCGCAAGTAAGTAAAGGTAAGGTCGAGTTAGTAATATAGCACAAAGGTAAAGTAGAATGTTTCTTATTCCCAATTCCCATAGAAATAGCATCCGAGTATCAGATACGAAAACTTGTTTTATTGGACCCAGTTACAGTGGTTCCCTGCTTAATGATTTCTTTCTATGTTGCCTACAGAGGAGAACAGCGGAAGTGGACGACCAGTGTGGAACATCGACCAGAGCACAGATCGTTTCTTCTGGAATGCGGACAGCGTAGAGGTCAAGGTCGGATCGAACCTGACCCTGTCGTGTATCGTCGACGCCCTTGACCTTCAGTATGAGGTGTTCAGAATCAGTCTGATTCAAGGCGACGTGCTGTTCCCCCTCGTAGAAAATGGACTCGTTCACTCGCCGTTTTCCAATATTCCGAGATACACAGCTACGATGAACGAAGACGGACGCAATGGGGGAGCCAGGATGACGATTCATGTCGAAGGTCGGTATATATCGATGTAGGCAGTAGGCAGTATCTGTCTGTCTGTCAGTCTGTCTGTGTGTCTGCCAGTGTATGTACCTATGTGTGTATATACATATGTATTGGTGTGTATGTACACTATCATGTGCTTCTACTTAATACATGTATGTAAGGCGCCCTGCGTGGCTGCCGTTTCTACTATATGTATGTTCACTGTACAGCGCAGTGCGTTTGCAGGCGCTTAATTAAAGAAAAGATTATTATTATTATTATTATTATTATTATTATTATTATTATTATTATTATTATTATTATATATAGTATGCATGTTTGTGTGTATGTATGTATGTATGTATGTATGTATGTATTTCATGTATGTATGCATGTATTTATCTATGTATGTATTTGTGTATTTGTGAACATTTGTAAACTGTAAATATATATGTATATATGTGTGTATGTATATATTAGAATTGCACCGAAGAGCTGTTAACTATTCGGCCGAATACGAATAATAGTAGGTGATGACAGAGTGGGGCATGAGTTAAAGCTTGACTAGTATATGTATTTATACATATATACATTCGTAAATACATAATATAGTTCAGTTTTCTTACAGTAATTGAGCTTCATACTGCCTTCAATTCATACACACATAGGCCTACATACTACATTACATATATGTATGTTTGTATGTATATGGATGCTTGTTTGTATGTATGTATGCACTTACATTATGTAGTACTTGGAGACTGATAAATTTCTTGTTCAAAAGCATTTTTTCGCTTTATTCACAGTATTGGCCTAATCATTCAACGAATTTATTTAATTATTCTAATTCATAAACTATGCAGTTTTTAGTCTTCAGAAAAAAGGAGCAAAAATCGCCCAATGACACACACGTTTGTAAGTTGTGTGTTTAGATTGGGCGACTGCTTGCGAGAATGAAAGAATGATTGATTGATTGACAAGTTGCTTGGTTGGTTGATTGATTGATAGACCTGACCAAATGAATGACTGACTGGTTGGTTGATTGATTGATCGATTTACTGACTGGTTGATAGATTGAGTAGTTGATTGAGTAATTGATTGATTGATCATTGGACAGATTGTCAGTACTGACAAACTGGCCAGTTGGTTGGTTTATTGATTGATTGACTAACTGACGGGCTGTTTGATTGATTGGCGGATTGATTGATCGAACGATAGATTGACTGATAACCTGACTAGCCAGTTGGTTGATTGATTGATTGATTGATTGATTGATTGATTGATTGATTGATTGATTGATTGATTGATTGATTGATTGATTGATTGATTGATTGATTGATTGATTGATTGAACAGACGTCCAGCCTGAAGATGGTGGTACTTACATCTGTAACAAATACATGGAAATGGACAATTCAGCTGTTGTTAACGTCACAATACTTGGTAAGTCACAAACAAAACTCCGGAAACTTTAATCGGCAATTTAACGTGACGAAGGTAATAGGGTAAAGGCAACAGCTGCAGAGTTCAAGGCCTATAGGAAGGCCTACTGCCACTAGAGCAGCCTCATTATAGGCACACAAGTGGCGCTTACTTGATGTGTAATAATAATAATAATAATAATAATAATAATAATAATAATAATAATAACAATAATAACAATAATAATAATAATAATAATAATAATAATAATAATAATAATAATAATAATAATAATTATAGGAACAATAATTCTAATTCCAATGACCATCCAGCATTCCAGCATAGTTAGTTGTCTTTCTACCTGCCTGAACTGTGAATCAGGACTCGGAGTCGAACTTGACCATAACTGCCTCCAAATATGTAGGTTGGTTAGTTACGCTGTGTCGTAACAAAGATGATTAGCGTCGCCCTCCTTTATCCTGGCTTGAGACTGGCTCTACCAGATCAAAGGCAGTGGCGGAGTTATCTCAGGAGATGGACTGCATTAAACAGTGTAAAAACGACGTGTCCTCAACGGGCGTTTAGGTAAGTAAGTAAGTAAGTAAGTATATCCTTTATTCAAAACCAACTGCTAACCAATGTTCCCTCTAAGCTGCGCGCGTGCGCGCGCGCGCACGGCATTTCAAACTAGCGCGCACAACATTTCTTCCTAGCCCACAAATTTCGTGAGCTCTAATTTTTATTTTCGATGCTAAAATTTGCCCATTGTTCCAGTTTATGACATCTTTAGCCTACGATGTTCAAAAGGCCAAAGCAAGGCCTGTGTTAAGAAATGTCTTCCCGTGTAGATCTCGGCCTCTCTGCACTATGTAGGACGGACGCTTTATGATAGGACCTATTATTGATACAGACGGCCACAGGTGTACGTATGTGTGGCGTCTGCCTAAGTCACCCGATGTGTCAGAGAAGAAGTGACACTCCGTTGTACACGAAGATACGTTTATTTGGGTACACACCAATATGCAGCCAGGCATGATTCGGAAGCTTACAACAGCTGCATACCCTGTAACGGTAGATCGTCTCTGACCCATGACCTTGGGTGTCATGACCTTGTTCGTCCCTCTTTCGTTGTCTCATTCGCTCTCTCTGGTTTCTCTCGCTCTGTCTCTGTAGCAGTCTGTCTCTGTCTCTTTCTACAAAGCCATGTGGCCTGTACACACTACATATGACTGCAGATTTCCAGAAGATGAAATACTCGAATGGATAATGTTTGAGCTACGTCTGTTGGCAGACACAGAAAGTTATGATTTTGGGCAAACCGAGATTGTTAGATTATATTTGTGGTGGAGTAATGTTAACTACTTGATAAAACTGGCGACGAATACGAGTAGCAGGTTTGCAAGCAGTATCTGGTCAAAAAGAGGTAATTCTATACAATTTTATTACAATGTTGTCACATTCACATAAATGCTACTTACTAAGTTCAACTTGACTTTAGCCTTTTTGGTTGTTATATGATGCAAATTTCTAGGCTTTTAGTCTTGTGGTGAAAAGTAAGGAGCAAGCCTTTCTAAACTCCTTTGCTACCCCAAATGCCCACCACGCCCACGCTACCTTCACGAGGTAAATCCCCAGGAACATAGAGCGCAGTGGACGACCGAGTCCTCGCCGGTATAATTGAGCCCACGAGATGAGGAGTCTGAAAGAAGAACGATGTAAGAGACGGTGTCTCAGTAAAAACACCGATGGCATGGGCGTCGATCCTGGGGGTCGACGGAGACAAGACCCCACCTTTAACAGTGGGTAACACAGTATACAGTTGTCACCCCAAATTTTGAAGAAACACCAAAAAGGGTCAAGAAATTTTTCGCGCATGAGCGCGAAAAATATTGTCACCTCTTTTGACCAGATCAGTTGAAAAGTGTCTCTTGTCCCCCATCTGTCAAAAAAGATCGCCGCAAGTGACCGATTGGAAGGCAACGGGAAAACCACCTCTCTAAACTTTTCGAGTAGGCATTTCGCCATTCGAAGAGCCTGCCCAGGGGCAGAGAACTTGAACAGATGTATAACCTTGCGCGCACAATATTTAGTAGGCCTTAAAGACCACAGAATGTTACTGCTCACGCGGCAGACCAATGCGCGCACGGCGGAAAAAAATTAGAGGGAACATTGCTGCTAACCGCATTTTGATGTACATCACTTTAGTTCATAATATTAATTTAAGCATATAACATTCGAATGACAAAGGTTTTGCGAGCTAAAGAGTCAGCATTAGGTATAATTCTATTGTGTGCCCAGGAGCAGATAGCCTAAGCTTTTTCGAAGTTTTCACCGTTCGTATGGCATAATACAACCGTTCCTTTTAGAATCCAGTATCTCAGGAGATAGTATTTTTCAGTGTTTACCATCTTGTGGCTGCCAGGGCCGTTGACGTCGACCTTATGTCATCTGCTTCTAAGGGTAGATGCAGAGACAAGTAGGTATCTTAGGATGAATGGATGCAGAGTTTAACGACATCTTATGGCAACAAAGGCCTTTAACCCCCGACATAAATTATTTTGAACAGTTCGTGCCGTTCCTTGGCCACAACTCCGCGCTAATTAATGGATTAGACCTAGCGATTAAACCAAAAGATAACTATACAGCGTCAGAAAATGTTATTAAAAGGTGTCTATAGAGAGCACATTAATAATTAATTATTTTGAGCAGTTCGTTCCGTTCCTTGGCCACAATTCAGCGCTAATTGATGGATTAGACCTAGCGATTAAACCAAAAAGATAACTATACAGCGTCAGAAAATGTTATTAAAAGGTGTCTATATAGAGCACAATTTTAGGAGTTACGTACTTAGTGTATGACCTCTTTTGGCTGTCAGCCGTTAACGTTATGTCGACTTTATTTGACCTTGCTAGTTTATGGGTCATGGAAACGATTGGATGGGATCCAGAGTTTAACAACATCTTATGATAACAAACGGCGTTGATGTCTACAGAAATTATTTTGAACAGTTTCACGGGTCGTATAGTGGCATAAAACAGATAGCATATTTAAATTAGGAGATATAAATTAGTAGATATAAATTAGAAGATATATAAATAATTAATGTATAAGCTTATAGCGTAAAGAAAACCGATTTAAAGATGTCTAAATAGCAGCTACTATAAAATTTAAATGTTTGACATCTTACAGCAGCCAAGGCCATTGAGGTTGAACGCAGCTTCACCAAACACCCTTTTTAAATCAGTTAACGCCTATAACTTTAAGAATTACTGTCGTAGTTTAACCGCTCTGGCGCCTCGAAAGGCGATCTAAATGTCTATGATGGTAATTACTAATTAGTAATAACTTATAAGTGTTAATGACATCTTGTGGTGTCAGTCATGTGTATAGTTAAGATATTGATAATTGTACTGTCATGTCTCAATGTCATCTTACTGCATTTGTCGGTTTGAATTAATAAAGAAAAAGATTATTATTATTATCATAATTCACCTTGTCACCTTGTGCTGTCGATTCGTTGAATCCTAGCGACTGTCATGGTCAACCTTCTCCATGTGCTCCGATTTCTCGTTGCCTCTCTCAGCTCCGAGATGTTCATCTTCAATGCCTCCTGTATCTCGTCCATCCATCTCCTCCTTGGTCGTCCTCTCCTCCTTCTGCCCTCCCCACACGCCAACATCATCTCCTTTTCCAGCCCATCTGCACGCATCACGTGTCCAAAGTATGACATCTTCTGCCTGGACGCTCTCTGCCCCAACGTCAAACTCCCTCTCCAGTGTCCTATTTCTTCCAGGATATCCTCGTTAGTTCTCTTCTCAGTCCAAGAAACCCTCAACATTTTCCTCCAGATCCACATTTCACATGCCTCAATTTTCTTCTCCAATGCCTTGGTTTTTGTCCATGTTTCGCATCCGTAAAGCACCACTTATCATAATTACGAGACATTAAAAGTGGCAGAGAGCAATAACGTTTGAACGAGTTGTTTCAGTTTAACGACACTGTGTGATAACAAAGATCATTAACGTCGCCCCCCTCCGTTATCCAGGCTTGGCACAGTGGCGGAGTTCGTTTGGACGAAAGCAGGGTCCGATTTGCCGGGGGGGTCGGGGGGTTGGACCCCCCTGCTTCTTTTTTTGACCCCCCTGCTTCAAGCCTTTGGCCGACCCCCGGGGGGGTCGGCTTGACCCCCTCAAATTCATTACCCTGAGTCCTATACCAAACGACTCCATTATGACCTATTGCAAGCAGTACAGCCTTGTCACCTTTGGGTAATTATTTATTATCCAGTCGGTACTCTAATTTTGAAATATCGCGTTACCGGTAATGTTGTTCACGAGTAGCGCTTTAAGCTTGGCATATTCAGCTGTTGAGGGATTATGTTACTTTTAACTCAAGCTGAGGTCGTCTACTGTGTAGGCAGAGGCAGTGTCAGAGATGTTTCGCAGGGCACGACCAAACATACAGCAGACAACAAACGGACCACAGTCCCTGCACAAGCCAGCGCCCACAGGCGCCTTCATGCCCGGGGCCCTCGCCTTGGGCACATCGGCTCCAACGCCACGAGCATCCAGTTGCGGGGTAAAGGTCAAGTAGACATGCAGTGGCATTCTGTCCAGCGTTCCCTGGCGCTTTTGACCGATTGATCTAGACTAGAGTGCACATCTGTATCAGTGCACAGCTATATGCTGTCATTTTTGTGACATGAACCGAATTGGAGATCGGCATAAGGTGGTCAAAATGCAGGCTCATCTGTGCCTATAAAAAGTGCCTATATAAAGTCACTGGTGATGCTACAGTTGTCCTACAACCGCCAGTCCAAACAAGAACACGTCATCAAAACGTCCGTCTCCTATCACTGGATTATGGTGGAACCCCAGAAGCTGTGCACTCTGCTTCAGAGAAGTTTCGGATTGACAATTTTCTGCCCATCGTTGATCAATTCACAACCGAGTTGACAAGAAGACTTGCATCATACGAACTACTCTGCTCAAGGTTTATTGGTTTTCTATCTAGGCTTGAATCTTGTAGTCATGAAGAAATACACAACTCAGAGAAAAACCTTGTAGCAATATACGGCGATGACCTCGATGAAAGCATTGGCAATGAGCTCATAATTTTATGCAGTGTTCTTATTTTGTCAAAATGTTTAAAGACGAGACAGGCCTCAACATAAGTCAAGAGCAGTTCATGTACCAATACATGGCAAAGGTGTTGAAAGTTCATTTCAAGTATGACACATGAGAGACCTAGCCACCCTGCAGCGTTGAGCATAGAGAGTGACATTCTACGTCAACTGAATTTTAATCAGTTTATTGATGACTTTTCCAATGGAAAAGTGCGCAAAGTCCTTTTGGGCCTATTCAAATTTACATCCAACTGTAGGCTTAACTGAGCTAATTAACTGACTCAATCTATCTGTTTTTAGTTTGGAGGTCCCGCCTATCACCGTTTTTAATTTCTTTCTTTGTCTGTATCAACAATTTCTATTAAAAACTGGATAAGAATCTTAAAGCTTATCCTTTTGTGTTGAACTTGAACCTCTTAATAGCCTATAATAGAAGACCCTTTATTTATAAGTAAAATGATCTTCCCAATTTATTTTCATATTTAAAAAAATTAATTAACAATAAGTCACAATATTATTCTCAGATTGTGATCGAGTACTCTATACATAAAAACAAGGCCAGCATAGGGAGTCTCATCTCGCAACACTTGAGCACACTTTGAAGATTCTGCTCATTTCGTCTGCAGCTTGCGAGCGTGGCTTTAGCCAGATGAACTTGCAACATATAGGCCTACAGTGTGCAACTTGCTGGCTGTTGGCTGATGATCAGCATTAACGGGCCATCTCTAACATCTTGGAATGCCAGGATATACTGTACGTTATTTCCTGGCTGAAATGTGGGCGCCATGATGCCTTAGATAAGCCAATTGGCAAGGCGACTATTGTGCACAAACAAAAGAAATATGCACAGCTTTTTGATAGTGGCTGTAGGCCTACTAGTGTACTTGGTGCACTGGTTCATTGGGTTTGCTAGTATTTCCAATGACAGTACTTGGTGCATTGGTTTGATAGCCTTGGTTGTGTATTTGTATTTAATCTTTCAGTGCAATTTAGTCACGTCTAACGCTTCTGTGTGGGCCTACAATTTGTTGTTCCTATTAGTATATTTCAGCTAAAACTGCTACTGAAAACTCCTTTTAATTTTGAATATAAATTTGTTTCGATGTCATGTTTGCATCGTAGTTGACTGTTGGTCATTGCAGAATCTTGACATATTATGGAAGTTCATTAACCTCATTTACAAAATAACGAGTAAAAAATTAATTATGGCTTAATACATTTTTATTATTTGTATAGATTTCCGACCCCCCTGCTTCTTTTTTGACAAATCGGACCCTGGACGAAAGTGAAGGATATAGGCTTATATATAGGTTCAAAAAATCTATTTGAAGGTGTCTAACAGATGTTGACACTGTTGTTAATTATAAGCGATTGTATTTACTTTGGTTAGAATAATAATAATTGTAATTGTAACCGAACATTTATATAGCGACTAGTGATGTAAACTTGTCCAAAATATTGGGGGGTCATTTGGTTATTCATTCTACACTTGTTGTATTGGGTGTACAGTCAACCTCAATTAATGGGGGTCACGTGCCTCGGCTGCCCCCCGCAGAGTCTATGCCTATAATTGAGCGATGCTATATAATTACAATTACAATTATTATTATTAAAAAAAATGATAATAGAAATAATAATAATAATAATAATGGAAATAATGATAATAATAACAGATGTGATTAACTTTATAAGGTTTGACGGAGCTTTTTTTTATTCCAGCCCCCATATCGGATCTGTACATAACGTCGATGGACCCAGATGGAGAGGAAATGCGGATGGACGCAGAAAGTGAAGTCTTCCTCCAAGAACACGACTTCTACGGAGTCGGATGCGTCGCCACAGTCGAAGGAAGCCAGACTCCACCCCAAGTCCGGGTGGAAATCGACGGAAAAGATGAAACCGACTCTTTCCAGGCCATCCACCAGGTCAGTGCACTATGCTCTAGTGGTTGGCATGCTCAACCGGCAACCGTTCGAGGGTTCATGGAAAGGGCCGGATTCACAAATGTGGTGGCCCTGTTCAGGAAAACTGTGGGGCCGAGTGTAAACTGTAGAGTGTACACAATAAAATGACGTCATTTTATAGTGCACCGCATAGCACTTGAGTTCCGGTCAGGTAGTAGGTGTTTAAGTAGGCAAGTAAAATAGGTTGTACTAGCATTTCTGGCTGATTATGAGATGAATCTGCCTGGTAATGGAAACTCCAATAGGGGCCTACACAAGTGCAAAAGTTGTGTATATTAAAATGGGTAGTTTCGAATATTTTGTTCTGAGCTTTTTTGCTCATTTTAACTATTAGACTTAACAAAGAACAATAATGATAAAATAGTGGGAAAAAAATCTTTTGAATGTGTGGGGGCCCCTCAAGTGTGGGGGCCCCTGTTCGGCTGAGCATGTTGAACATGCCTTAATCCGCCTCTGTTCGGGAGATACATAAGGTGCTATACATACATCTTTTTCGTCGTACACTTCTTCATCCTGGATTCCTTCTTTGTCCATTAGGTGGATGCTTCGATTCTGCAGTCTGGACTGACGCTGTGGAACAGTCACCTACGTCTGGCCTTCGTCTCTGCCACTCCTAACCCCGACTACAACGAAAAGCTGATGCGGTGCATTGCATCGCCAACGGGATTTCCAGATGTTGAGGCATCGACGCGACTCCTTGTACAGTGTAAGGCGTTCATTGTTACTCTCAGTAACAACTATTCTTCAATCTATTTGTTCATTCAACCATAAATTCAGCCTTAATTGTGTTATTGGGAGGGGAGGGGATCCAGAGTTTAATAACGTCTTATGGCAAAATAGGAAGTCCACGTCGGCAGAAATTATTTTGGTGTATTACATCCGTAAATCAGTCTGTATATCCGCACATATTCTTTCATCCATCCATCCATCCAAACTTCCATACATATTCTTTCATCCATCCATCCATCCATCCATCCATACAACCATTCACACATACATTATCTCATTCATTCATCTATCCATCCATCCATACATCCAACCATCAATCCATTCATTCATTCAACAATACATCCATCCATACACCCATCCATCAATTCATACATTCATTCACACATCCACACATTTATCCATACATCTATCCATTCATCCATACACACATTCATTCATACATACATCAATGCATCCATACATCATCCATCCATCCATCCATCCATCCATCAGTACATACATTCATACATCATTCATCCATCCATCTATCCATCCATGCATCCATCAATTCCTTTATTCATTCATCCATGCATTCATTTATACATCCATCCATACTTATATCCACACTTCCATCCATCCATTCTTCTCTTCATTCAGTTATGCAAGTAATATATTTTCTCTTTTCCAACTACATTGTATCTTATAGTTTTCAATACTAATTCATCCCTTGAAAATGACAAAATGAAGTCTTTGAGATGCATAATTTTAGATCCAATTGCTTCTTTCAGTCGCCCCGCTGATCGATTGCGTTCCTCAACGACTAGTGGTCCGACAGGGCACCAGCGCAACCCTGGACTGCAACATTCGGGCGAATCCAGGTAGTCGGATCACGTGGTCATCAGCCAGAGGCGACCTCAGCAACTATCCGAATGTCTTCTTTGATGAAACGGTATAACTGGAAACATTCCATGGAGACTATGTTATCTCATCTAATCTAATCTGATCCAATATGCACATATGTGTGTATGTATGTTTGTATGCCTGTATGTATGCATGCATGTGTGTATGTATGGATTTGTACATGTGTGTATATATATGTTGGAATGTTTGTATGTTTGCATGTTCATGTATGTATGAGTGTATGTACGTATGCATGTATGCGTGTGTGTATGTTTGCATGCCTATATGTTTGTATGCGTGTATGTAGGCATGTGTATATATATATATGTGTGTTGGAATGTTTGCATATATGTATGTTTGCACGTACATATTCGTGCAATTGCATGTATATATGCGTTATGTATGTTTGTATGTATGCGTGTATGTATGTTTGTAAGTATATATGCAGTGGTATATGTATGCATCTTGTTGCCAACACGTGTGGTTAAAGATATGATGTTTGGATAGACACGTAATGTGGAAACAGCTGTTAGAAGGTGTGGATAGATGAACAGAAGTATTAGAAGGAGGGAGATGGGAGACGAACCAGATGGAAACGAGCCAGCACCCAGTATGTCACAATATGTATGTATGTAGGTTTGCATGCTTCTGTGTGTGTGTGTGTATGTATGTAGGTAGGTATTTATGTACATGTATGTTTGTATGTATGTAAGTGTGCATATAGGTGTATAGGTGTGTATGTATCGATGTGTATGTATCTTTGTATGCATCTGTACGTATGTATGTATGTATGTATGTATGTATGCGTGTATGTATGTATGTATTTATGTATGTATTTATGTATGTATGTATGCATGTATGTATGTATGTATTTATATATGTATTTATTTATGTATGTATGCATGTATGTATGTATGTATGTATGTATGTATGTATGTATGTATGTATGTATGTATGTATGTATGTATGTAAACGAAGTATAACCTCTTGTTAACTGGATTTTTTGGTTTTTTTTGTTGCAATAAACATATTGATTGATTGATTGATTGATTGATTGATTTATGCATGTATCTGGATAATCTGGTTATTTGTAAACCACCCTTAAGAACCACACAAAGGGCGCTCAACATGGCAGTTTAACAGATCTAGAAAGCAGGTATGCCTTAAAGCCCTAGGTTTTAGGTTTGGCGGTTTCCCTCGTAGAATGAAGTGACCAACGACTGTAGGCGGTTCAAGTAAGCATCTGTCGGCCAATGGGCGTTGATTTCATTTTGGTTTACACATCTTACAAGCATAGGCTGCTGAATTTAATTATATGCATAGCCTAGGCAACATCGTCCGCTTTGTGGAATGGAGGCGAGGCGCAGGGACGGTCGGTCGATCGGTGGTAGCCCCCACCCTAGGCCCTTCACCCTCCCTCTGGCCCTCTAGCGGTCGGACGGATGGATGGAGATGCATCGCTAGGGCAGACTAGACCCGACAGGGCATACCCCGTACAGGCCCTACCTCGATCAATTGACCACTTGTATATATATAACCGAGCTGTGGGTCGACTAATTTGTGTATACGAAAGCCAGGTAAGCTGGCTAGAGGTCATACCTGTACTTCTAGAATGTATACAAGTTGTTCCAATTATCCAAATTTACCCCCCCATACACTCATATTACTATGGAGTTCATTGCTATGAAGATACTTACAGGGTTGAGAAACAAGTCTGTAGTTTCTATATGCGATTAGATTGCCATGAACAAATACGAACTTACTATTGTGGTAGATGGCGATCAAGAGGAAGCCATACGGGCATTTTTTGCTCACAACAACTGGAATTTTGAAAAAATTGGTAATTATGAAGACGATGCGTATATATATATATATATATATATATATATATATATACTGAAATTGTATAAATTGTTTTGTGTGGTGAACCCTGTACAAGTAGGCCCTATTGTTCTTCAGGTAGCGCTATACGTGCGCAAATAAGATTGAACTAAGATTTATAAATATTAAATTAAATTGCATTTATTATCCTTGCAAATATTTAGCTCAAACCATGCTATAGAAATACATAGTAATAATAACATCAGCAATGTTAGTATAATGACAACTGATGTGAACAGCAGTAACAGCAGTAATGATAATAAATGGCCAATTAAAAATGTAATTATTAAAATTACCATGATTATTATTATTACGATATGTAATAAGACAATAAACATATGCATAACCCAGCTAAGCTGTCGTTCAAGTCAAGTCGAAAGAGCTAATTGTATGTTGATGACATTATAAATATATCTCCAACCAATCGAAACTGCCTTTGTTCCAATTGCAGAGTTGGAACCACCAAAGAGAAGAAAATCTTGTATGGATGCCGCTTCGAAGGAGGTCTTGGTCGCGTCCAATGGAAATAGTACAGAGTCAGAAATTGAGGCTCAAAACAGTCATGACATTCAAGTGTCAGCTGATCATTTGCAGCTGCAGGGTGAAAATCATCAATCGGAAGGCGCCTGTCCTCTTTGTTTTCTCTCTCCGTGCGTGGGTTCTGCATCTCCAGGTTGGCTTGGCGGAGGACAAGCAGCGCATGCAGCTAACAGTCCAATACGAAGAGTAATTTATGGAAAATATTGGAAGATCATTTGCAACTTGGGTGGGTGGACGAGCCCATTATATCTGGCCAAGAAACTAACGGAATCGAACGGTGTACTTCACATGCGGGAAATAATGCCAGATTGCGTAGTGCGAAAAGTGAGATCGTTGTATCCGAATCCAACAGGCACGCCTTACATGGGCCACAAGTGGGAGTAACATTGATACTTTGGATAATTCGCCGGACTTTGTTTAGACAGAGAGATTTTTATTGTACACTTACTTTCTGACATAAAGCAGAATTTTATCGATTGTGAGCTGCTTATGTACACCTGTCATAGCTATGATTCAATGTAACATAACATTCCCCCATTTTAAATTTATATAGCGCCTCTTCAAGATTCCTACTCAGAGGTGGATTTAAACCTGAATTGCCCTCAATTGCTCGGCGCCACACGAAAACCACGTTACGGAGACTAGGTTTTTCATAAGTGCTATGTCAAATCAATTTTGCAATGGCCACAGTCCCTTGTCCGTTCAATCTTCTTTTTTTCTTGCTTGGATTAGGACCTCGTTGAGGGGGGGTAAGCCACAGATTCATTTTTATACAGATTGGAGCATCTTGTTACAGATCGGATGCCCTTCGTGGCATCAACCACAGTTTTCCGCTGTGGACCTAGTCTTGGTGATGAACACATGCCCGCTAGGCAGAGGGTCATCAGGCTTATTTAAATTGAGTCATGTGCTCCCATGTCACAAGGCTGTTATTGGATATTTGCAGCTTTTAGTTGTCAAGCAAAATGCCACTCTTTTTCTACAGTGTGCCCTACTAGCCTTGCCGCTGTTGGTCCGCGACTGCTTATTCGTCAGATATAACCCTGCTTATTTCGCAGCTGACCTCTATTTCTAGAGGTCGTTCCACTATCCGCCACCTGTGGACGCGTGTGATAGCAGTCAGCTCTGCCACACATCAGCTCTGCCACACATCTCTCTGTCCTATGCCAGGCCAAAATCCGGGGAGGTCAAGCAGAGTAGACAGCAGAATGCTAAGGTGGTTATGTGTAATGACGGTTGATGGTTATGTAGCACTGATATGTTTGATTTTAGTGTATCATACAATATTGTCACAGCTCTTACGGTTATTCTACTGTGTAGGGTGCATTGCTTTCATTTGAAAAGCTCTCACTGTCTCCTAATTGGTCGTCATCGGATTCGTCCGAAGAGATTTCACTCTGGCAGGTCTCCTTATCTGCAGAAGTTTCTGTCACAGACTCCGATATTGCTTTAGATGCTGACCACACGGCAATGTACAAATTCCAAATGTTCTCAACAAATACGTAGGTCTTGCGCCGATACACTTTTTTCCCGATTTGGCGACGTGGGTTTTTCGAACGAACAGTCGTGCATATAGACGTGTATGGTCTGTCGACGTGTTCGTTCCAGTCCAAGACAGCCAGATTGCTCCGCAGCTCGTACATTAAATTCCCGTAGTGTATCCGTTTATCCAGATAGATCAGACAAACGTTATTAAAACTTTCCACATAAAATGTGTCGTGGCCTTTGACATAATCTTCAGCGTGCTTGTACACTACCAACGACCGAAGAAAGTCCTGGAGCATTGTAATTGCAGCCTCATTTGAAACAATTCGAACTTCAATCATATGCCCCGGCTCTTTGCAGTGGGAAGTTTCATGGCACTTGCTGTGGTTGTTCTGAAAATGAGGGATGCATGATTCTATGAGCTTACGCAGGGTTTGGGCATCTCCATTGCAATTGTCCATACACCAATAGACGTGGTTTCGAATGGCAGCACCCTTGTCAGAAAGCTCGGGATGCCATGTTTTTCCAATGTTTTTTTGTGCTCCTTGCCCAATTTTTTTCACCCCGGCTGTTATAGGACGGGTGCAGTGCCAGCGGTCATTGGAATTCCTGGCTTGCTTCCTCTCACGTAGGCGCTTGTTGATTGTCATGTTTCGATCATGCACATGATGGGCAACTTTAATGTTGCTGAGATCCAGGCTCTCGTACATCCTGTCGAATCCCACTGCCTCGTGACGCTGTGAACAGTTATCATCATTCCCGTTAATGTGTTGAATATCAACGACTTTGTGAGTTTTCAACCCGATAGCAACATGGTCGGTGTGATAACTATTTCGTCTACAATGATGTCGTGCGTCAGTCATTATAGAGATAGCTCCATCAGGCGACAGTGAAGACTCCTGCGCTCTAGCGCCAAATATAGATTGCTTTCGCAGGTTCTCAGAAATGGCACTAAATGTAACCATATTCCTCCTGCGGAAAAGGTCTGACAATAGTCCAAACCGACTGAAGTCGCTAAAGCGCTCGTACTGTATGGGTGTCATACCAGAGGCCAGGTAGCTCAACATCACTCGGTGGTTGACTTCAAATTCCTTCCGCTCGCTGTCTATTGTGGATGAGGAACTCCACTGAAAGGAGTGTTTTTTCGCACACTCCATATCCACCGACAGCACATGACCACTGTGTGTCCATGACTTCACTGAATACGGCGTCACACATGTGGATGAATGTTGTGAGATTGTGTCGATCAACTGGGCAATGCTGGAGCACTGCCCAACAAAATTCTCATGTGCAGTCTCCAAAGCTGTTGCTGGAGCTGCTGATATTGCTGCTGTGACAGATGCTGGATCAGTCAGTGAAGTTGATTCACTTACTTCTTCCGTGACTGAAGACATCGTGAGTGTCTGCTGCGGATGTTGAGTTGCAGAAGAGAGCTTATTGGTGTCAACATCCATTATGACTTTCACCAGAACTTCTCTCAAACTTTTTACTCCCAACGCCAAGCGAATGTCCTCACATTTTTGCTCAAATTTAAGTTTATCACTGTCGGTTGTAAAAGTTAATTCAAAATGTTTCCTTACAGAAACGTAAGGGTAGCTATAACTCTTGGTAGATCCATCAGACAACCGTTTTTTAAATGTTCGCATGTTGCCAACTGCAACACCTGAAGTCGGTGTCGTTGGTACAGCGTAGTCTCCATCCATCTTTGGAAATAGTTCGATATAATGATACTAATATATGTCCACTAACGAAATACAATGTTATACTACTATAAGGTCCACTACTGAAATAAGATAATAATATAATATACAGACACGAGATATAAGCTGTATCGACTATGCGATTTAAAATGGCTATGAAGTGAAGAAATTACGAAGCTCAACTCTGCTGCAGCGAAATTCAAACTAGAATGAGTACTGCAAACCAAGACTCAATTGTGAAAGGACATTTCCTAAGTTCATTTCCTAAGTTCATTAGCATAATTTGGCATGTGACCTAGTCTCTCTTCCTTAGGCTGTATATTAGCATCTGATACTGGTGCAAATTCTTAGAATATGAAATACAGCTTATTGTCTTTAGTGTTCCGGGTATAATAAGGCAACGGTGACAGCATCAACAGCTGGCATTTATATACAGGTTTACGACCCAAAGCTCGGTTATATATACAAGTGGTCAATTGATCGGGGTAGGCCAGAGGGAGGGTGAAGGGCCTAGGGTGGGGGCTACCACCGATCGACCGACCGTCCCTGCGCCTCGCCTCCATTCCACAAAGCGGACGATGTTGCCTAGGCTATGCATATAATTAAATTCAGCAGCCTATGCTTGTAAGATGTGTAAACCAAAATGAAATCAACGCCCATTGGCCGACAGATGCTTACTTGAACCGCCTACAGTCGTTGGTCACTTCATTCTACGAGGGAAACCGCCAAACCTAAAACCTAGGGCTTTAAGATGGCTTGAAAATGTCTCTTGAGCTGCCTCTGAGTAGGTCTCTTGAAGAGGTGCTACATAAATATCCAGAATAAAATATCTTGAATGAAATAGTTCGTAAGTTTAATGGTAGAGTGTTGTATGTTGTGGACAAGTCACAGTTATATTGTATTCTGTTGTGATACTTTCTTATATGTTGGTACTAATGTGTGTCCATAAACGAGTCTAAACTAAGCCTAAGGTAAGTCTAAACTAAGTCTAAGCTAAGTGTAAACGAAGCATAAACTAAGCCTAAAAACTAAGTTTAAACTAAGTCTAACCTCAGCCTAAATTAAGCCTAAACTAAGTCTAAACTATTCCTAAACTAAGTCTAAACTAAGTCTAAACTAAGCCTAAACTAAGTCTAAACTAAGTCTAAACTAAGTCTAGACTAAGTCTAAACCAAGTCTAAACTAAGTCTTGACTAGTTAGTTCAGTTAGTCCTTCCCGTGCAGAGCTGCACGTCGGGCAACGCAGTTCCTCCATTCTTCTCTGTCCTTCGCCACTTCTACAGCATCCTCCACCGTCATCTCGAGACATCTCAGATCTTCTCGAACAGTTCCCATCCAGTTCTTTCTTGGTCTTCCTCTCCCACGCTTCCCCTCCGGAGTCCACCTAGTCACTTGGCTGGCTCTTCTATCATTATTCATTCGGGCCACGTGTCCCATCCAGTTCAGTCGTTTCTTTCTAATGATGTTCTCTAGTTTATCCTCCCTGTTCTTTCTCTGATGGTTTTATTTGTGATCTTATCTTTCCAGGAGAAGTGTAAAATTCTTCTTTGCCACCTGTGATGTGCTGCCTCCAGTTTTTTCCTGTTTGCTACCGTCATTGGCCAATTCTCTGCTCCATAATAGCAGGGTGCTCAAAACTATAGCCTCATATAACCGGATCTTGATCTTCACGCTGCATCCCTTGCTTTTCCATATCCTCTCCAGTCTCCCAAAATCCGCGTTTGCTTTCCCAATACGTATTCTTATCTCCTTGTCACAACTGCTATTCGCCGCCAACGTACTGCCAAGGTAGCAAAAGTCATCTACCACTTCGATTGGCTTGTTGTCGATCGCGATCCTGTCCGCTTCTTGCCATTTCCCTATCTTCATGATCTTGGTCTTCTCTGGATTTATAACAAGCCCGACTCTAGCCGCCTCCTCCTGTACTTTGTCTGTTATTTATTTTATTCCATCCCAGGTATTGTCCAGCAGAGCGAAGTCGTCAGCAAAATCCAAGTCACTAAGTTTGTCGGCGCTTATCCACTTCAATCCAGAGCTATTGTTCTCCGTTGCTCTTTTCATCACCCAGTCCACCACCAGTGCAAAGATAATTGGTGACAGAACACACCCCTGACGTACTCCAGTCACAATCTGGAACCACTCTCCCACCTCCCCTCCATGTCTCACCGCACATCGGCTACTATTGTATAAGCTCCTGACGATGTCTATGATCTTGGTTGGTATCCCATAGCTCCTCATTATTTTCCATATCGAATCTCTGTGGACACTGTCAAAAGCCTTCCTGAAGTCGATGAAATTTATCACCACAGTAGTCTGCCACATTAAAGCCTTCTCTATGATCTGTCTGAGTGTAAAGATCTGTTCGCAGCATGATCTCCCCGGTCTGAAGCCTGCCTGTTCCTGTCTCAATCTCTCGTCAATAGCAGCTCTCATGCGATTCAGCATTATCGAAGCCATGATCTTACCAGGTGTCGACAGGAGCGTGATGCCTCTCCAGTTGGAACATTCTTTCAGATCTCCTTTCTTCGGGATTGGGATGATGATGCCATCTCTCCATTCTTTCGGCACGCTGCCAGCTTTCCACACTTTGTTGCATAAATCTGTTAGTGATTTTACCATCGCCTCTCCTCCGTATTTAAGTAATTCCGGCTTTATTCCGTCGTTCCCTGCAGTCCTTCCATTTTGCAGACTCTTGAGTGCCTTCCGGGTCTCATCCTCGCTGATATCATCTCTGTCTATTTCGAGCTCTTCGATTTTCTCCCTCCACTCCATTTCTCCCAGGCATGTTGTCGGCTCTGGGCAGTTTAATACACTTTCAAAGTGTTCCCTCCAGCTCCTGGCCTCCTCCTCGTGTGTCTTTGTCAGCTGTCCATCCTGTGCTTTGTACTCCATAGACGCCTCCTGGTGGCCAAGACCGCTTGTCGTTGTCTGTTCCATTTCCTGCTTGAGCTGCCTCCTCTCGTCTATCGCCCGCCACGTTTCTGTCGATATCCACGCTTCTTTTCTGCCCCCTCTCCTGAAGCCAAGCGCCTTTTCACCCGCCCCTGTGACCGCATTTCTCCATCTCTCCCATTCTTTATCCACTTTCTCATCACTCTGATCCGAATCATCTCTTTCCTCGTCCTCGCATCTCTCCACCATTGCAAATCTGTTCTTTATCTCCAGTTGATATAGCTGACGTGTAAGCCTCCGCCACGGGCTACCTCTGCTGAGGAAGCCTGTGCCTGTCCCAAGCCAGGATAAAGGAGGAGGGTTCTGCGGTGGGCTTGCAACCCACCCAGGTAAAAACAGCTAGCAACAGAAACAATGCAGAAGTCTTGACTAAGTTTAAACTTAGTCCAGACTGCCTAGACTAAGCCTAAACTAAGCCTAAACTAAGTCTTGACTAAGTTTAAACTTAGTCTAGACTGCCTAGACTAAGTCTAAACTAAGTCTAAACTAAGCCTAAACTAAGTCTAAACTAAGTCTTGACTAAGTTTAAACTAAGTCTAGACTGCCTAGATTAAGTCTAAACTAAGTCTACACTAAGCCTAAACTAAGTCTAAACTAAGTCTTGACTAAGTTTAAACTTAGTCTAGACTGCCTAGACTAAGTCTAAACTAAGTGTAAACTAAGTGTAAACTAAGTGCCTAGACTAAGTCTAAACGTAGTCTAAACTAAGTCTAAAGTAAGTCTAAACTAAGCCTATACTAAGCTTAAACTAAGTCTAAACTAAGTCTAAACTAAGTGCTTAGACTAAGTCTAAACTAAGTCTAAACTAAGTGCTTAGACTAAGTCTAAACTTAGTCTAAACTAGGTCTAAACTAAGTCTAAACTAAGCCTATACTAAGCTTAAACTAAGTCTAAATTAAGTCTAAACCATGTTTACCTTATTCAGGTGATCAGTTCCGATGAGACTCGTTTGACTCTGTCCATCCGTAACATCCAATCGATCAACTTCCAGCGCTACACTCTGACTGCAGCCAACATCGTCTCTTCGAGTCAGTCGACCTTTGAACTCGTAGAGGATGAGACGGTTGTCGCGGAAACGCAGTCGGAAATGGAGAGTTTCCCGCCAGAGGAATACAGCATCTTGCCGGAAGTTGTGGAAGAGGTCTTTCCAGGTGGGGACAACGACTTCCCCATGATGAATGCGGATTGGTTTGTGGAGAATACTAGTATTGCGCCTGAGCCAAGTAGCACCTCCCCAGACGCTAGAAGCACCATGCTTGAGACAAGTAGCAGTTCTGTAGAAGAAGACAAAAGAACTGTAGCACCGGTCATTAGCACTTCATCAGATGTCAAAAGCACTTTGCAAGTTGTTAGTAGCACTTTGCAAGATGTCGACAGCATACTTTCTGACGCCACTTTACCAGATGTCAAAAGCACTTTACCAGATGTCATAAGCACTTTACCAGATGTCAAAAACGTTTCGCCAGATGACAAACACACTTTCCAAACTGTCGACAGCACTTTACCCCTTGCCCAGAGCACTTCGCCAGATGTCAAAAAGACTTTCCTAGACGTCAGAAACACTTTACCACCAGTCAAAACCTCTTCACCGGACATAAAAACCACCACAAGCGAAGTTGGGTTCAATTTGCCAGAACCAACAACCACTTTACCATCTAGAAGAAGCCTTTCACTCTCAGGAAAACCTCATTCTGCACCAGGTCGAGCAAGATCGGCCCATCACAAAGGCACCAGCGTTCCGCTCAAAGCAACGAGAGATGCTCTGCCTGTTGCAGCAGCCGTAGTTCCAACGGAGGCACCAAAGCCGAGTGTGGCATCCTCTGAGGAGATAGAGCAACCGTTACCTGCTGCCGTCGGGGAGGTTCACTACTCCCACTCCCGATCATCATCGTCATCGAAGAAAGATTCAGGTAATCAAATCAAATCTAATCTAATCTAATTTAACATATCTGCAATTCGCTCTTAATCGGTCTTCCTAAGGTCCGTCTCATATCTCTGCAGACAGTCCTAAATGCAGCTTCGAGATTAATGCCATGCTACTCACGCATTTCATCCTTCATGTTTGAGCAACTGCACTGGCTTCCTTTCTCTGCACGTATCAAGTTCAAAATCCTCATTCTGATGTCCAAGACACAACGGGGTCTTGCCCCTAGATATTTAACTGATGTAATTCACCGGCTTCTTTCTGTCTCCTCGCATCGTCCACTTCGCTCCTCGAACAGATTGGATCTTTCAGTTCCTCATACTAGAACAGCTATGGTGCAGTCCCGATCTTTGCCTAAATTGGTCCCCCTCTCTGGAATACACTGTCTCCTTCTAGTCACTCTCAAATTTTAATAGGTAACCCTCGTCTTCTTATTTCTTTTCACTTGGCCTTGCGCACTGGGAGCGCCTCTGAACGGTTCACCCTACTAGAGGCGCTTTATAAATGTTTAAATACAATACAATACAATATCCTTATCTGATCGAATCTTTTATCACGTACTGTAGCATATTCTGATCTTATATATTCTTAACTGATCTCAACTGTTTCATCTAATCGGCTTTAGTCAGCTTCAGTCTAATCTAATCTGGTCTGCTATCATCATCATCATCATCATCATCATCATCATCATCATCATCATCATCATCATCATCATCATCATCATCATCATTATCATCATCATGGTCGTAATCGTTTCCTGATGCAAGGTGTTTGACGGCGATGGGTGCGAATAAGTGATCTGCAGTTAAGTCAGTCAGTTGCCAAATCTGGTGATTTACTTCTGTTTTTTTGTTTGTGTTGTTTATCCATTCTTGGTTTGTATCTCTTTCCATTGACTCTTGCTTGTAATGCATTGTGTGGGGTTCGGTCATGCCTTAGTCTAATAATATCTAATTCTTTGAGCTAAATCACGTAAATTTGTTGTATTACAGTTACGATGTGTAAATCTCAGGTATTACACTATATTGTGTAAATATTTTGGATTACAGGTACATTGTGTTAATCTTTGGTATTCCAGCTCCATTGTGTAAATCTTTTGTAGTACAGTTACACTGTGTAAATCTTTTGCAGTACAGTTACATTGTGTAAATCTTTTGTGTTACAGGTAAATCCGGTAAAGCGAATAAGTCTACCTCAGGCGCTAGTGCTATCGCTGTAGTTCAGTACCTTCTAGCATCGCTTCTGCTCATTCGGTGGTTCTGAGAGGTCGAAGGTCAGGACGTGACGTAGTAGTAACTGTTCCAAGTTCTTGCATACCGCCGGGTAGTGACGTCAATCATCCACAGGACACAATGTGGTTTCACTTTTCTTCCAGGTTGAACACATCGCTGACCTTTGAGGTGCTGAGGAATGACCTTTGGAGTCTGACCTCTGAACCGGTCTCTTTTATGGAGTGGCGTCGATTAGTTCCCAAGGGCGGATCCTGAAAGGGCGATCTGGTCTTAGACCCCCACCTAAATCTGGGGTAACAGTGGGTTGCCCTTGCCCCAAATGATTAACTTAAGTTTTCGCTTTTAGACTTATCGAGTAAAAAGTTTGTGATAAAACTGAGAAACTAAGAATGGCACAAAATATCTTGTACAGTATAAAAGTTCCTAAAACTATTAAATATACTGAGGGGAGACATGGCCGAGTTCTTCCCTCCTAAAAATTAGTCTGGGTATTATGCTGTTAATTATTATACCACGCTTTTATTAACAAGAACATTACAGCTTTATATGTGTTGCAGTAAACCAATGAAGTTAATTACCGTACTAACCTAAAGGTGGATATTATTATTATTATTATTATTACGGAGCTTTTATATAGCGCCCCTTCAAGGTGATCTACTCAGGAGCGCTCCTAGTCCAACGACGGGTAAAGAGAGTAGTTTTCAAGTTTGTACGAAACAAGGTAGAGTGAGTCATAGGGAATATGGAATAAATTAAGGATAATAATTGATAATAAGTAGAAATAAAAGTATAAGAATTTGAGGGAAGCACTGATTGATAAATGCAATAAAGTTAGTGTACATAACAACTTGTGTCCTTTGCCTAAAAACTGGGTGAGACATCCCCCACTGCCCCAGGGATCGACGCCGCTGCTTGTGAAATATAATCGGAGAGCCAGTGTTAGATACTTTCAACGTATTAGCAAAAGCATGATCCTGTTGGAAAGATTGTTCAGGGAATGACTGTCTAGATATAGAACAAATAGAATACTGTGTATACTGTGGAACACGGTAGCCGATTTGTTAGAGCGCTCGCCTTATAACGCGGAGAGTGCGGGTTCGAGCCACCTCCCTGAGACCTTGAGCAAGTCCTTCACTCACAATTGCTAAGCGCCATTGACTGATGTTTGGTCACGCCTAATAAATGCATAATAATAATTATAATAATAATAATAATAATAATAATAAGTTCTAGCCGTTCCAGACTCTTAACAGTTTTAGTAATCTTGAAGTCCCTGAGGGATCTTTTTTACCTCGGGGTAAAGAAAAAAAATAATAAAAATAGCAGAGCGAGGAGGAAATTAATAGAAAATTAGCCAAAGGTACAAGGTATAATGAAATGCCTTGTGTATACGTCTATAAATATTTTATGAATATGTGACTATTTTAAACTGCTTCACGTCGTCTGATTATTGAATTGTTTTCTACATAGATATTTAAACCAGTTCCACATATAAATGAAAACCAGTTTCACATATAAATAGTAACAATAGTGATACTATTATTATTATTACTATTATTATTGTAGTAGGCCTAGTAGAAGTAGAAATACTGTTACAGTCGTTAGCCTAAAACAAACATGCGACAATCAACCAAGATGGACACAAAATTGTGCTTGAATCATGTATAACTTTCTTTTTCTGATCAGAGATTTCTCCTGCTAAAGAGTCGACAGTTTTAATAGCTGTGTTTGGTCGGGGTACAGTAAATATTACTTTTCTGAAGAGAGCTCAACTGAAATAGCCATAGTGGATATATACGTCTTGCTATTATACATGTTTCCATGGTGATCATTGTTTTCTCTCAAACTCAGCGAAATTTCGAGTGTTCAGAATTCGCTTTAAATTAACATATCACTAGCTGTAACCCGTGAAAAATCACGGTATATAAAAAACAATTATTATTGCAGTGATAACAATTCGGCTTAATAGAGTATTAGCCCGTTATATTATGACGTCATATTATAGGCCTATAGTCGTCGTCAAGACAGCCGTCGCCAAGGCGGCAGTATAGTGACGTCACAATAGTGTTTGTTACGGGACAGACAGACAGACAGACAGACGTACATCGGTTATTATGTTGTTTGATGAGAAAAAGAAAGTTATATTCAAGCATAATTTCGTGTTCTTTTTTGGTCGATTGTCGCATAATCTGAGTTTTCAACTTACTATAAGACGCCTCAGATCACCGTGGAAACCGGTAGGCCTATAGCAAAACGCATAATTATTATTTCCACTATGGCTGTATCAGTTGACGGGCTGTTCAGAAATTATTGCTTACTGTAACCCGCGCAAGCTCAGCTTAAAACGATCATGATATATATATATATATATATATATATATATATATATATACGTACGAAACCCATCCACTGTCATAGGCGGTGGAACCGAGATAACAAAAACGTAAGGGCTCCACCCTCTGGTACAGTTAGAAATATGACGGCCCATTCTTCATACTGGCCCATCCGTCGTAAGAGCCTCCTATGTGGGATTTTGTCAGCACAACTCACGACAGACTCGCCATTCTGCAGGGCTGGCTTCCGCTCACATGCATATAACCCAACCAACAGATTCGCATACAAACTAGACCGTTGACACCACGTTCAAGCATTGCTATGTTAAGCATGGGCGGCGATCTAGGGGGTATCGAGGGGGACATACCACCACCTTTAAGAGTGGGGGGGGACACGCCATACATTTGTCCCCCCGAATTTTGAAGAAACACCAACAAAGGGCAAGAAATGTAATTACGCGGGAGGGTTTTCAGTCTTTTTGACCAGACGAGGTAAAAAAACTCAATTTTTTAGAAGTGTCCCCGAAAATTCTGTGAAAGAAGAAGAAATTCGTCAGGAAATTTATTTTAGGGGATGAATCTCGAAAAAGGTAAGCAATTTATTTTTGAGACGAATAATTGAAAAGTAAGTCGTAAAAAAGGTCAATGACTAAAAAGTCATCAACTTTTTGGGAGATGAATTCGGTAGAAAAGTCTTACAGTTTTTGCTTTTTGTGGATGAATTCCTGGAGTAAAAAAATTTTGGGGGACATGAATTCCTAAAAAAAGGTCATCGCCGACTTTGTCCCCCCACCTCTCAGACAAGATCGCCGCCACTGAATTGTTAAGCTATGTTACGTATACATGTTAGATAAACTTTATTATCATTATTACTATTATTGCTTTAGACTGAGGTGCGGTGTCATCCTTCGTTGATTTATAAAAAACGAATATACATACATATAAGTTAATTAAAAGGTAATGAATTTCTACATGTAACTACTGTCCAGGTGTGCCACATTTGTTACAAGTTACAGATCTACTAAATTCTTCAGAGCCGGAATTCAATTAGGATTTCTTACCATCTATGAAACAAACTAGTTTTCAAACAATAACAACACACGAACAAATTGTTCTTTTCTACACATTTAAAGTAAACAATCAATATTATGTTTATTCATTTAAGCAAGGATACATTGTTGTTGAACAAAATGTCCAGGTATGCAAAGCATTAGAATTCATGTGGTTTTTAAAGCATTTTCTTTTACTTGCAACAAACTTTAAAAACAGATTTATCCAATATTTTTAGGTAGCAATCAGACACGAATTTCTGGGAAAACATTTTAGTTTTTAAATTTTATTTCATTAGCAATATTTTAAAAAAGCAGCGACACTTATTAAAAAGCCTTAATTGATGCTGTCAAGCAAGCATGTATTTAGGACTTGCTCAAAGTTCAAATCGTGGAGTCTCGTTGCACTCCGAGCTACAAAATGCACTCAACCAATTGCGACAGACAATCCAAGTTCTCTGTGGAGTATTCAGTTAAGCTATTGTATCGATACAAGTTCACTCTCTTCCAGAAAATATCATGCATTTGTCATGTCAACATATTATTTACAAAAATCCGCCATCTACAGAACTTGAGCAAGACTTGCATTCCTACAAAGACCTTTGGGTTTCATGCTTCAGGAACCTTTTGTGCTAGATTTCATTATTATTACTATTACTATTATCATTTATTAAGCACCACTATCTAATGACCAAGCATCAATCGATGGCGCTGAGCAATTGTGAGTGAAGGACTTGCGCAAGGTCCCTACAGAACGACTATCTTAGGGAAGGAGGCTTGAACCTGTAGGCTACTCTCCGCATTACAGTTACCATGTCTCACATTCAAATGGTTAAAGAGCAATAATATAATTATCTTAAGCAGCGAGAAGGACTATAACAAGAACATATAAGAACATTTACATTAAATGACACAGAGATTCTATTCTCCTCTTCCAGGTCTCGCCATCTTGTCAAAATCTAACAATTCATAATTTATAAATTAAAATAAATTTTGGCAACAGATACAGTCTAAACCTTGCAAATGCTTCAAACTCTGCAGATGCCAACAATTACAGGCCACCCTATACAGGGTACCATCAGAATCTTAGATACTGTAAAACTGAGTCGAGTTGCACTGATTTGCCCCCGGGCAAAAGTGGTAACCCTGCCAACATGCCCATACAGGAACCACATTACCATACGGGAAATATGGATCGCCTCAAATATTTATGGGAATGTTGCATGGTAGTTGATGATGGTTGTAAAGTAAAAAGGCATGATAAAACTTGTATAAGTTAAAAAGGTATGATAAAACTGGGAAACAGACTAAAAGTCACAACAATCCTGGGAAGCTAACTATGTAATAAAAAAACTAATAACTAACGCCTTGTCCTATGTGGTCCCCCTTTTGTAAACTTCACAAACCCTTTGATCTGCCAGTGCCCAGCTTTCCCCTATCAATCACCCCCTTCAAAAAATAGGCTACTGTTCATAATTCTCCTACAACTTACAAAAAATGACAAGTGGGTGGATTGTAAATTTTTTGAGACACTGAAATTTCTCCACTAACCCTTACGTACGAATTACATCATGCCCAGACATATTTATCCTTTTCTCTAAAAGCAGACAGAAATCAACACGTGTTGTGTATTAGGTACACTTTCTTATCCCTACTAGCGCACGAATCCCATGGTCGCAATCGTAATCTCGAAATTTCTACAGTGCCCAAAAAGCGAAATCGCGGGAACCAGCTTATTCACAAGCGCTCAGTCAAATTATAATCGATAGGCGTAGGGGGGAAGGGGTGAAATCGGTTCCAGGTCAAGATCCAAAGGGGTCAGTCAGTACATGGGGCCTGTATTGAATGAGAAAAGGCTCTTCCAGCTTACCGGTAATAGGTAGCCTAATAAGAAAACTAATGAACCCTGGTGAGGGCGAAATTTGCCACTATCTCCCACAGTTCCTCCACAGTCCACAAAATATTCTTCATATTTTTCTTAAAACCGGCAGAAGCCACAGTTTGTGAAATATGCACTCTAGTCTGGGGATAGTTTCGGCCAGTGGGGGCAAAGTTTCCCGACTTATCTTACATCCAAACAACACCCTATCCTAGTCAATTGTTCGCGTTTCTCTTCCTAAATGACTGACAGAGAAAAACTGTACAAAAACTACTACAATCTAAACACCCAAAATCGGCTTCGACATGAGCTCGCTTAAAACAACTTATCGAAAACGTTAATCAGTTAACACAATGGATAAAACTTTGGCTAACGAATACTTAAGCATAGACGCTACTTTCAAGCGTTGCTGTCCTTATTGCGGTGGTTTTTACCACTTTGGTTTTTACCACTTGAATTTTTACCACCTGGTTTCACGTTCACATAGTCTCCAATGAACGAGCCTTCTTCCGTGAACTTCCCGGCATCGACGTCGCCGTATTCGTTCAGACTTGCCTCTTCGTCGCTCATGCTTATCGAGCTGTTCAGCGATGCGCGACTTCCCTTGACTGGTTCCGCTTCACTGAAACCGATATTCACATGGGCGTTTAATTGCAACGGCAAGTGCTTATTTATATAGCGTCTGTTCAAGAAGGCTAATCAGGCGTGCTCCCGACCTTACTATAAAAGACCAAAATTGAACACAGTGGGCTTAAACCGTTTGCCACATAGAGGCATGGAAAGTAGAAACTCATGTTGCAGATTGCATGGAATCCTGTACCGGAATCAGAGGACAGATGAATGGACGGAACGAGTCAATATGGGAACAGTTTTAATGGACTGCTTCACCTGTAAGGGTATCTATAGAGCTTAGTTGGGTGGGTATTTGTTAAAAGGGTATCATTTACCAGCTATTATTAGATGCCATCATTTGCAGGGTATTAGTTTGATGGTGCCAAAAGATTTACACAGTATTATTTTAAAGGATATTGCTAGAGGGTACCATTAGAGGTTATCAATACAGTGTGCCACTAGAGGATATCATTACCAGAGTATCATTTACTAAGTATTATTAAATAGTATCATTTACAGGAATCGTTTCAATGGTGTATCACATGTTAATAGTCAGCCTAGTCACTGATCATTATGCTGTTCTGCCAGTGGAGATTTACAGGTTCCTAGCTTCTGCACATTGATACGAACTCATGGGACTACTTCATGTATCGAACTTTCCTCTTGAAACAATCTTCTTTTAAAATATAAATACTGTTTTCATTGATTAAGCTCAACAAACATTTTCTGTTAAGTCGAACTTCTTAAGGTCAGTTAGAAATCCATGGAAGCAATGCTTTTGGGATGAACTTGAGTGATGCTGTATATTTTGTAACAATACATTACATATCGGTAACAGAGTATCCTTTAGAAGGTACCATGAGATGATATCATTAGAGTACATCAATTACAAGGTATCATTTACAGGGTGCCATTTTGAAGGCCATCATCAGAGGGTATTATTTACATGGTATTGTTAGAGGGCATCCTCAGAAGAGATCATTTAACAGGTTTTCTTCACAAGCCAACACTACATGGTATCATACACAGACTATCATATTGAAGAGTATCCATCCTACGTTTGGCACACAAGAACTATTTATAAGGGTGCCATATAATTTTCCCTGCCAGCATTGCCCAAATGGAGCCCATAAAGGACCCATATAAAGCCCATCTGGATCCAACATAATGTCCATGGAAATACTGGCAGGAAAAAGTCGTCTGTTACACTACAAGGAACTTAAGTTGACGAGTGAAGGGAAAGCAGCTTACGGCCTTCGATAGTCAAAGAATCCGCTGTCGGCCAACTCCTTCACTGGGTCCCGTCCGCTCTTTCGTTCCTTCTTATCCACTGAAAAGAATAAGTTCAGATTCTGAAAAATACTGTTGTGGTGAATGCAACAGTTAGGTTTCTGGTGGACGAATGTGGACTATTAGATTAGACTAGATTAGACTATGCTAGATTAGACTAGCGACAACAATGAGACATAAATTTGTGTGTGTGTGAAGGTGTTAAAGCACACTCAATGTTGCCTACAAATAGACATTAAATTAGACTAGAAATTAGAGGATCGTTACCTGGATAGACATCACCACGGTTTCTATAGCAACAAATGCAGCAGATGAGCAGAAGCAAGAAGAGGAGGAAGATCACAAGGACAACGACGATTATCCACCAGAGTTCAGCAATTCCGGCAATGACCGGACCAGCTACAAGATTCAAACACACAGTTACATCAGTCTTAGTCATCTTGAAAAGTCTCTTTCTTTCCATTAAGTATATCCTCAGTTACTATTCGTAAATGTACAGTAAACTGCTTTTCTTAATAAAGTTAATGCAAACTTTCAATCGTGTTCTAAACTCTCTACTTCATCACCAAGCTACCTTTCGTAATCATTTCATGACTAGGTTTTTGTGACATATACTATAGCCACACATCACTCATTCAATCATTCATACAGAAAATTTATATAGCGCCCCTTCAAGGTTATCTACTCAGAAGCATTCCCGACCCAACCTCGATTGAAAAGTAGTCTCAAGATTTGGGTAAAATGTGGCGGTATGGGTACTTGAGACTAAGCGAAGCGTCGCAGGGAGCCTGTTCCAGGTTGCAGGACCAGCAATGAAAAAGCATGGCACTTCCTAAGGGCGGTCTATGAACGGGGAACCAAAAGCTCAATCTGCTTAGAAGAGCACATGGAATCATCATACATGTACAGTAAACTGCATTTCTTACAGAAGTAATATAAACTTGTAATCATGTTCTAAACTCTGCATTTCATCATAAAGTTACCTAGAGGTGTCAATTGAGAGGTCAGGGTCCAAATCTCTATGGTAGACATTTGTTTAAAAAATTTCTGCTCCATCTGCGCCCCCTAGCCAACTCAGCTACAATGATTACACTGATCGCACACTGTCAGTGGGAAGATGAAACAGCAAGGGACAGGATTGGCCACCCACCCTCATATGCCGAGGCTAAGAAAATGAAGTCACTAACACTTCATACCCATGGATACCTCAAGGCGTTGTTAGCTTAAGGAAGGACTGCTCTTCTTCTCTTCTTCTAGCTGCTTACGACAATCACCTACACACAAAAATACCTAAGCAAAACGATGTCTTACGTGTTATCAGCAGTGGAGGAAGTTCTTCCGCAAAAAGGAAGACCTCAGCACGGGCCCCACTGTATGAATTGTTTGCAACCACTTCATATCGTCCACGATGTCTGTTCCGCTGCGTTGCGTTGTGTGGTAGGTAAAAACTGACCTGCCTTCCATCGTCTAAGATTTTTATGTATGGGGAATCCGGGTAGAGGAGCTGCCGTGATCCGTCTTCGTGAAGTTGGAACCAACGTATCGTCAGCGGAGTGAGGTCGTCGGTTTTTGCGTCAACGAAGAAATCACCTGTTTCGTCCTCAACACCCATCGTAATGTTATCTGGTAATTGTGTTAGCTCCGTTTTGTCTGTTTGCGAAACACAGGAAATGTAATTTCAGTGCAGGGATTTACATTGGTTTAAATTAAATACCCTTTACAATTACATTAATAATAATTTCCACCAACACAGGAAATGCACATTCAATGCAGTCAATAATCAGCTTAAGAAAAATCAATTAATGTAATGTAAGGCTGTCACTGTCTCCAGCAGTTGATGACTGTAATTCCAATTAGCAACTTCCACTGCGCCGGTGTCTAATGCATAAAGTATCAACCAGTGGCATTCTATTTGGTCTTGCATTGTTGAAAAGGTTTCTTGCTAAGGTGCACTTATGACTTTCAAAGCATACAAATGTATGGCATCATAAATTTTGAAACTTAGAACTATTTGTTAAACTAACAACACATATTTACATTTCATTGACCTTTAAAAAGTGATCTCAGGATAACACAATCTCATTGTAAGGCAGTTTTTGATGTGTATGGTAATTAGATGATGTTAAATAGAAACCACGGATTAACGGAAACATTTGGAAATTTTAGAAAACCCACGCTAATGCAATAACGAATGTCATCGAGACAGTCAGAACCAGTATGAACTGGTATAATGTAGAGTGCGTGCACTGTGAAAGGCGAACAGGATTGAGGGCAATGCTCTACCGTGCATGATGTTGATAGTTTCGATTGCTATGGATTCTTGTGTTTAATACTTTATGCCGACATATTAGGTGCTGCATCAGTAAACTGTTCATTTTATTACACAGTATGCAAAAACCAGAGACCACAGTCTGAGTTTCTGCATACTGTGTAATAAAATTAACAGTTCACTGATGCAGCACCTAATCTGTACCATGCTGCACCATGCTATGGATCAGGCAGGTCAAAAGTTCAAGGCCTGATCATTTAAGAACCTTGAAAATTGCTGACAATGTGGCATCTAACTACATTTAATGATACACAAAAACTCAGGGACTGTGTGTCTAATATCGAATTGTAATTAGTTATGGGTCAATTCGACGTTCCATCATTTGACAACCTTGGAAATCGTTGACAACGTGACTTTCAAATACAGCATTAAAAGGAGTTTCTCGAATATTTCTTACTAGATCACATAGACATCTAGACTATGAACATATAATTATATCAATCTACATACGAATAACATTAATGTAGCCATCGGCAAACGTATAGCCGTGGATGTTACTGGCACTGCATTGGATGACCATCAGATCAGAGCTACCATCTTGACACGTTTTGCAGATGTCGGATATTGTCAAAGTTTCTTTGTCCTCCGAAAGTCGAAATTTTGGTGGAAGGTTCTCAGCTGTCAAGAACAAGGAAGAAAACAACACATTTTGTAGCGCCTTTTGAAAGAACCTCTGAGGAGTGTAACAAGCTGTTATCTTTTAACTTTCGACCACGTTGGGCTGATTTGTTCCTTGGGAAAAGTATTTCACACTTAACTCTACTGCACTTGCACAGTTACTGAAAACTCATGTGATATGTAGTTGTTTAAAATGTTGCCTTGAAATCTGAAAGTAGCAAAAAGTGGTGATCCTGTTAGTAGAACTTGTTGTCCTTTGCATTTAATCTTTTGATGCTTGTTTAATTGAACTGCATTACGTTTTACTTTCTCTTTGAAAATTTTAATTTCCTGTCTCTGCTGTTTCTGCATCATTCCTCTTGGCTTTCAACTGGACTTTCCCTGGATCTGGCCTGCATGCAACTTTCATGCAATACAATACAATACAACTGTATTTGATATTGTACTTCCTCAGAAGTTCAGAAGTGCACAGATGACCGTACAGAAGAACATCAATGGCACTGAGCAATTCCCCTCAACTATAATTCTTCATTTACCTCTTCTTCATTTTATTATAGTAATTTAACTTGCTTTATACCTTGTTGTGGTGTGTCAACATGGGAATTAATAAACGAATATATATATGTATATATGTATGTATATATATATATATATATATATATATATATATATATATATATATAAGGTTCTAACACAATGACTGCCTGAGTGGCTCGAACCCATACTCCATGCGGTACAGGCCAAGCACTCTATGCATTCAGTAACTGGGCCGCCTCATGCATACATCTATACATTAACACCCGCACGAATAAACATCAGTTTCCTGTTTATTTTTACTACTACCATAGCTACCCCAATCATATATTTTGCATAAAACTGACCATCCACTGATGCCATGAAAATTATCAGAACATCACCACAGAAGTTCCTGGATTATTAAATCCTACCCAAAGCCTGTGGACATTAACAAAGCACTTGATAAAAATAGCCTCGTAACATAACACAATGGCATAGACATTCACAGTGTGTCTTCTGTCCAAACACAATACAATGTGGACTCATTAACACAGAGTCATTGTGGGAACATGCCTTATGACACCTCATGTAAACCAGACTGTGTGCAAAAACGGATAAAGCTATGTGTGACATAACACCACTCTGCGTTAAGCAGAATGGTGCATAAAGTGGAAGCGTGTAAATGAGTTCACACTGTCCATAGAAATCTATCTGAGGATTAGAAAATCGACTGACGATCGAGTATCTCTCCATTTCGCATCCATTCCACTGTTGCCGTTGGCTTTGCGTGTGCCTTGCAGTTCATAACGACATCGTCACCTTCTGTTGCATTCACATCCACAGGTTGACTCGACAGATCAAGAAACACCGGAATAGCTAAAATAGAAAAACAAGTTAGAAAACGTTCACAATTGCAAGTCTTGAACTCTCTACCTCCGCAAGTTCGCAACTCTTCTGTCTCTCACTTTAAACTGAAACTTACCTCTTTCTGTCCAGGCTCTTAATGTTGCCCGACTTCAGTGAACTTTGTAAGGAACTCTTAATCAAATTACAGTGTACTGTATTGAAGAAACAAAGAAACATACACTATTGGAATAATCACTTACCGTTGCCAAATTACCTTCAATTTTGACTTCAGTTAATGTAGTTTGAAACTCTGGGCAATCAGAGGTATATGCAACAGTTACCGTTGCCAAATTACCTTCAATTTTGACATCAATTACCTAAATATTAGTTTGAAACTGTGTGCGAAACAGAGGTAAGCACAACAGTTAAAGTTGCCTAATTACCTTCAATTTTTACGTCAATGGACTCTCGAACATTCTGACTCTCAGTATTTTGTGCGTTGCAGTGGTACCTTCCCCCATCGGATGGCTGAAGGTAGGTCAGCATTAACTCCGTATTAACGTTCTTGACTTGGTATCGACCGATTGGAAGCGACGCGTTTTCCTTCAACCACGATATCATGGGTTCTGGTCTGAAGACGAAAACAAAAGAATCTTTGATTTGTAGTTTCAAGCCCTTGTACAATGCAATCGATATATATTATACACGTGATTGGACATTAATTCAGCGCCGCTCAAATAGCAAACCAAATCAGACGTGCTCTCTGTGCTAGCCTATATGATGTTAAATGTATGTACACATAATTATGTACACACATACCTACACACACACAAGTATTGTAATTGTACTTGTATTCGAACATTTTATAAAAGCATTACTCAATAATTCAGATTCACTCAATGTATGTACAAACAAACATCCACGCAGTTTACGTACATATATAAATACAAACGCGCGCGCGTGCACACACACAAACAGACACACACACACACACACACACACAATGATTATTACTGTGATCATTATCCATTTATTCAATACCACTTTCTAATGACCAAGCATCAAGCAATGGCGCCCTAAGCAAATGCGAGTGAAGGACTTCATCAAGGTCCCTAACATTAACTGTCTTAGGGGAGGAGGTTTGAACCCTTACTCTCTGCGTTACAAGGCGAACACTCTAACCAATCGGCTACCGTGTCCTACAATCACAGTGAGTGAAGGAAGGAAGGAACAAATTAAATGAGCTCTAAATAGGAAGCCAGAGTAGCTTCTGATCCCACTTACTTGCCGGAGAAGAAACACCTCAGTGTGATGTTGTGCCCTTCGAGTCCCACAAGAGAACTGTTTGAGGAGAACAACTTCTTCGGAGCGACGTTTGCAACGTTTGCAACTGTCACAAAGAAGCAACCACATGATTCTTAAAGCCTCTTAAAACCATTTTGTTAGATCCTGGTTTTCCATAGTTAGGTCGAGAGTGCCTCTGATGAGTTTTTCTTGAACAGGTGCTATATAAATCTGTGAATTACATTACATTAAATACGAGAATAACGCAATTGATATATTCTACAGCAATCATGGTTTACAGGTTCAAATTGCCTCATGAAACACCTTTATAGCCGTAAGTTTTTCTTCTTAACTTACCTGAACCATACCTTCCTTATCTGTTTTTCCTTCTTAACTTACCTTAACCGTACCTTCTTTACCTGTTTTTCCTTCTTAACTTACCTTAACCTTACCTTCTTTACCTGTTTTTCCTTCTTAACTTACCTTAACCTTACCTTCTTTACCTGTTTTTCCTTCTTAACTTACCTTAACCTTGCCTTCCTTACCCGTTTTCCCTACCCTTGCCTTGCCTTCCTTGCTTCACAAGACTTAATTCTATCTCACCACACTGAGCCTCACTTCCCCTTCCTTTACTCTACGTTGCTTTAGCTTCCCTTCCATTTTAATTCATCTGTACCTTCAACATTGAAGTCACGATGAAAGAAATTACAGACGATACGTGTTTACGCACCTGGTATAACTTTGAGCCGAGTGTAACTTCCACCGATCGTAACATCCATGATGTTGTTGAACAGTTTACATTTGTACAGCCGGCCGTTCTGCTCATCGGCCGATGTCAAATATGAAAAGTGCAAATTGCCTAGAGAAATCAAAACTTTTTTTATTTATTCACTATTAATTAATTATTATTGTTATTACTACAGTATTATTATAGACGTCCTACGATTACGCGTATAAGCTTAAACGTCCAAAACAATTCTAATATGTCACCCAAACAGAAGCGGAACACAAAACAAACCAAAATCACGTCTTGCTAGGTCCCAAATGCGCTCCATATAAATTAATCCGATAACAGAATTCTATTTGAATTAAATCATTATTTGCAGTAATAAAATTTTTCTAAATATCATCATAAATCACAAATCATAAATCAGTAGTCCCGATTTATTGATGTTTCTGGTTAGACACCTTTTTAGTCACCTTCTAAAAGCATTATAAAGACAGCGATAGGCCTACTAGTTTAAATCTATTTGTCCAATTGTAAGCACAGATATTAAATATTTAGAACCTTATAGGCATAAAGAAGTCCAAATGTCCAGATTACGCCTGGGAGTCGCAAATACCAATCAAAGGCTGTTTATTATAAAACGACATTCAAGTGGTTTATGTGATACCTGTCAGGTCAAGGATACTATTCACCATCTCCTACTTGAATGTAAAAAAGAACATATATCTAAGTTGTTGCGAGATAAATGTCAGTTGTATAAAAATAAAATTTCTATTTTAAACCTTTTAACAGTAAATATGTTTCAAAACGAAGTTTATAGGTTAGTTAAAATAATTACTAAAGGTAAAATTTTGTAAATAGATATGTAAAGTTTGCTACTGTAAACAGTTTGGTTTCATCTTTGTTAAATCTGTAAATATGTAACTATTTTTTCCTTGTGCATTTTATTTTATTGTATTAAGTACTACATTATTAGAATACATTTTTTTTATAATAAAATTCATGCATCAGCCTTAGTTATTTCTTTTTTCATATGGGTTATTGAAGAACCTATATGACCATTTTCTTGCAGTTGTTAACTTTTGGGTATGTTATGTTATGTTATATATAATTATAATAAAACTCTGATGTTAGTAAATTACTTACATATATAACATATTGATTAATGAGTATTTCTGTTACTATCCTCCAACATTTGGTTCTTACATGTTGTACTTGGTATGATTTGGTTCATGTATTGGAATAAATATTACTTTGAATAGTGCAGCAGTGTTGTATTGCTATAATGGAAATATACAGGTAATTGTGATTTGAATACATTGAAATCCAACTTTAAAGATTGTAATTATATGTTCATATATGCTTTGTTAATCAACTAAATTTATAGTTGAGTGTGTAGAACACCTGAACAGTTATTTGAAAAAAAAACCACAGTATACCACATGTTTCATTTAATGTGAATGCTGTTTATGAAATTGTTACTATTTCATACATGATATGATTGTAGCAGTAGATATTACTATGGAATGTCATTGGACTGTAGATTAAGAAATAAGAAAATAGGGCCGACTGTGCATTTATATTTGAAATTGTTTAAATATTTCTTGTGTGTGGTAATTGTTCCAAAATACTGTTTAAATTGCATCGAACATTTTATTAATATGTGTATCATAAACAATAATATTAGATATATTGCTTTAAATGATGTGACAATAGTGATATTGTGCAGCTCTGTTTAACACCTTTAAATGGTGTCTCTCGGATGCTATAAGTATTTTGTTTTCTGTGAATTGTACTTGTAAATTGTCGTCAACGGCCATTGATGTCAAAAGACGACGTTAAACTTTGGATTAATAATAATACTAGTTTAATGGGACTAAAGTACGTTCCTGTGTTGGAAAAGCTGTGTTATGCCATTATACCATACAAACAGTGAGAACTGTTCAAACTAATTTATGTTGATGTTAACGGCCTATTTGCCATAAGATGCTGTTAAACTCGGGATCCATCCAACCACTAAGTTTATTATTTCTTAATTTACATCAAACCATTTTATCACAATAAGTCTATCATATACAGTGTCAACTATATTACTTTATGTCGTCAAACAATGAATATTAGTGATATCCGTAATCGTAATCGTAGGGCCTAATCTCCACACTTCTAAAACGCCACTCAAAGGCCAAGCGCAGGGCACCAGCCAATTCACAGAACTACATCGAATCAGAGGGGGGTTCTCAGAGAGTAGTCCAAGAGGTCCCAGTCCGGTCTCCAGAGGGCCAGATCAAAAGAGGAGGCAGAGCAGCTGTTAAGGTGGGTGTCGTTTAGGGCGAGAAGAAGACTCTGACAACTTTTAATGGTGTCTTTGTTTCTTTGCATTGTATTTAGTTAAATTAGTTTCGAATTGTTGTCAACGACCTTTGATGCCATAAGACGACGTTAAAATTTGGGTAATAATAATGTTTCAGCGACGCAACTTTCTATCGTCAACGTAATTGGCTGAAGAATAGAATAGTTTATTGGTCCAAATTAACACATCAAAATGAACAAAACATGTCAGAATGAACAAAAGAAACCGATCAGACAAACCTATGATAATTATAATGTTACTATAATACAGTTATCGTTCCTGGAAGATAATGTGAATTCATAACAATCGAACACATTGGAGCACAAAGGGAGACCCAGAAGGGATCATGTCCCGCTAGGTAGGGCCCCTGTTATTTTTATTGAAACGATGGAGGACAGGAGAGGCAATAAATTGCGATTTAAATGACATCGGCAAGCAGACAAAGATGTTTAGTAGTGAAATGCTAAAGACCAAGAAGCAGGGAGAAAGAGAGAAGAATTCTTGTTACTTGGATGACAAGATGGTGTGTGAGGATGACGAAATCCTTGCCACTCCATCCGTGAGCAGCCATTTCCTCAACTGTTGTTTGAATGCTTTTATGTAGTCTAGGGAAGACACTAAGGCTTGATAGTGGTGGGTAAACTGTTCCATATCAGAGGACCCCTACAGTTTATAGTGAACCCACGAGAGTTAGTTCTCAGCCACAAGTTATCGTTAAACAACCGATATAAAAAGTAAATAGGGCCCAATACATGTAATTGTAAGTGCTCATTTATAGGCTATAGCATGTCACTGAAAACTGATCAGAACTGCTGCCTACCCCAGTAGCTAACTGTACAAGGCAACGATCGATCAGAATGGTCTTCAACCGCTCGCGAAATCGCGGCACAGAAAGGATCGAGGAGCTTATGTCCAGGCTGTAATCTAGTCCCTCTCTTGTGGGGGGGGGAACAAGTTTCCTGGGGGGGGATTTTCCACCCCAATACGTGTCTACATTACAATATTGCTGGATTCTGGGGGGGAAACATCAATCCTGGGGGGGGGGAAATTTACCCCCCCCCAAAGACGTCTAGATTACTCACTGCTTATGTCACAGATGGATAGACTACTAGTTATCGTCTTTACAAATATTCTTATACGAACTTAGGATAAGCAGCTTATATTATTTAAGTTGATATCTAATATGCCAAGGACACACCAAAATCAATATCCAGAAAGTCCAGACATCAGTTAGCCTAACCGAAAAATCTCGTTCACAAAGAACAGCCATAGCTTACTTTCTGTTTTAACATCACGTAGTCTACTTCCGATATTTTCTACCTGCCTACTCTGATTGTTTAAGTCGTCAAAAAGAGTCAACCATCCTTTTGGAAATAAGATCGATGTTAACAGCCAGGACAGCCACAAGATGTCGCTAAACAATCGTTACTACTGGTCATTGTACGTGATACAAAAGAGTCGTTACAATCGACAACAACAGCGCGTCTAGAACCTACATCGCTTTTTTCTACATCATCAATTCATTTACTTCTCAAACTAAATTCTTTAATTATCCTTAAAATGTTGCATTAAAAGAAAGTATAAGTCTATGTCAAATTACGCATGAGCAGTATCATCTCCTTAAATGTTGGATAGTAGGCCCTATCGCATTGCAAGCAACTCTTTTTAGACACCTTTAACTTACTTTTCAAACACGCTATAAAATATTACAAGAATTGCCGCTTTACGTTAACATTTCATGAAGTAAGCGATTTAAAGGTGTCTAGGCACACAGGCACACAAACACACACACACACACACACACACAAACACACACACACACACACACACACACACACACACACACACACACACACACACACACCAATATCAGCATTGAGCTTTGTCTACCTGTGGTCAATGACACTGGCAAACAGGATTGGACTTACTGAAGGAAGACGGGGAAGGTTAAAGAGTACTTTCAGAATATTAAGGAAAAGCTTCAGGAGGATAAACAGGGCATCATCAGAAAGCAAAGAATGAAATGGATGTGGAAATTAGTTCGTAGGGACAAGACAGAAGAGTCAACCAATTGATGGACCTGGACCATACCAACTGGCCGGAGACTGTAGATGTCGTGGAATGACGAGACACGAAGACTGGCGTTGAACAGAGGTCAGTGGAGAAGCTGCGTTGCCTAGACCTGCAATATTTAACCTTCGGACTCTTTTTCTTGGTCTTCCACTTGGTATCTCTGGACAACCCCTCTGATATGGCGCACCGCTCGTGAATAATCTGGTGCCCTTTACGCTTAGCTTTGGTGTAGCGCTTTATAAATTTCGCGGTTACGATTACGAAGGCAGACGCATGATGTCGTTAAGAGCGATACTGACACGCATGTACTGTTTATACATATCAATGCTGACACGAATATTAGGCTCTATTTAGACACCTTTAAAACTGCTCTTCGCGCGTTATATATTCTTCACTTCTGTTCAATCGCTAATTATTACAAAGCGTAGAAGCAGTACGTCTAGAACTAGGCATATAATTAAAATACGGTGAGAACTGTTCAAAGCAATATTTCCTATCTGTCAACGGCCTCTGATGCTTTACCTCGTAGACGAACTCGGACGTTTTCGGTGACTGGTCCAAACTTTTCACATCACTGCCCAGTTCTCAGTGATTTATCCATTTTTCGATTTCCTTCAAGTCTACACTTACCATTCATCAGTTTCAACTTCCGGTGTTTACCGATCATGGTCTGTCTCGGATTTCCTGAACTTTCCGCTTACGACTGGGCTTCTTCAGAGGATTACGATTTCTTACTATGCATTCACTGGGAAAAAGTTGCTAAATCAACTCACTGTGTTTATTTATTTTATTTATTTATTCCGGATATTTCTATAGCGCCTCTCGAAGTCAACTACTACTCAGAGGCGCTCCCGACTATAGCATTTGATACTGTGGCTGAATTTTCACGCCGAAGCGCCACAAGCAATTGCGAGTGAAGGACTTGCCCAAGGTCCGTACGCAGCGGCTAGAGTGGGATTCGAACCTGCAACCCTCCGGTCACAAGGCGCCGAACTTACCACTGAGCCACCACGCCCCGGAGAATACGAGTTCGAGCCTCCTCCACTGAGAGGGTCACTGTGTTAAGGACCTTGAGCAAGTCCTTCACTCGCAATTACTCAGCGCCAACGATTTTCTGTCGTGTGTGCACTTCTGAACTCTGGAAAAGAAGGTATTTCCTCGGGGAAGTCACGTTGAGAGCGCCTCTCGATAGTCTATGCTGTGAGGGGCACTTTATAAATTACCACGTACGATACAATAAACACATGCAGATACATTGTATATCACAACATCAACTGATGCCTTGAGCATGATTATAACGGCGCTATAATAATGGATTATATATATATATAAAATATATATATATATAATATATATATAGTATATATATATATACATGTATATATGTACACGGAAGACTGAATATTAAGCAAGTACGTACCATCTTCGTCAATCTGAACACGCTTGTCTGGGTAGAGCGGGGTTTCTGTCAGATCCTCTTGGGTTCCGACGAACCCCCAGGAGAAGACGGGCTTCGGGTACCACTTGGTCGGCTGGCAGGGTATCATGTAGGGCGTTCCTTCAACCTGTGGCGGCGCATCGTACTCGGCTTTCATCATGTATTGAGCAAGCAACGCCCTTCGCAGGACGATTTTACGGGTCAGGGCCACTCCGTAATCGTTGGACGCGCGGCACTCGTAAGTTCCTTCGTCTAAGATCCCAAGCTCTTTGATCACGATTGTTCCATTACTTAGTTGCTCGTATTTCCCTCCAAAACCCACGAGCTCCTCGCCGTCCTTCAACCATTGGTACCTAAAACATAATGCTCTGTCATAACTCGTTACGTTTGCAAAGTAACCTTATCAATTATTAGGCCTAATTTGTACACGAGGTATAGAAGACTTATATGACCTCCTGGGTGTTGACCTGATTTACAGCAAGGTTTGGCATATCAGCAGCTGGTCTGCGATTCAGAGGTTGCTGTGAATAATAATGATGATGATGATGATGATTATGATGATGATGATGATGATGATGATGATGAAGATAATAATAATAAGAATAGTCACTACAGAAATTAATTTTCACTTATTTAGTATCCGACTCCTGATGGATTATATGTACCTCGGGAAAAAGTAATAATAGTCGTAATAATAATGGTAATAATAATCGCAATAATAACAACAATAATATAAGCTTTCAATTTTGCTTCTAACATAATTTTTTATGAGGGATCATTTCTACCTCGGATAAGATAATAATAATAATAATAATAATAATAATAATAATAATAATAATAATAATAATAACCGTTCCAGAAAAATTACACACTTAATCTCTAAGTCCCTGAGGGAATGAAGTACCTCAGGGCCATGGGCGGCGATCTAGGGGGTCGAGGGGGACATGACCTCCACGTTTAAGAGTGGGGAACACGCCATACATTTGTCCCCCCCCCCCAGTTTTGAAGAAACACCAAAAAAGGCCAAGAAATGTAATTGCGCATGATGGTTTTCACTGCCTTTTTGACCAGACGAGGTAAAAACTGAATTTTTTAGGAGAAGTTTCTGCCCCGAAAATTCTGTGAAAGAAGAAGAAATTCGTCATTAATGTTAGGGGGATGAATCTGCAAAAAGGGGTAAGCAATGTATTTCTGAGACGAATCAAAAAGACCTAAAAGTTATAAAAAAGGTCAATGACTAAAAAAAGTCTAAAAGTTTTTGGTTTTTGTGGATGAATTCCAGAAAATTTTTTGGGGGGACATATAATTCCTAAAAAAGGTCATCGACCAGACCATGGCCGACTTTGCCCCCCCCCCCACCTCTCAGACAAGATCGCCGCCACTGCTCAGGGCAAAAAAATAAATAAAATATAATAATAATAATCACACAGGTAAAAGAATCAGAGGAGAGCTATTCCCCAATGATGGTTGTTTTCATGTGATATTCGCCCTATACATTATAAGTGACAGTGGTCCTGTATTGTGCCATACAAGCGGTGAGAACTGTTCACAAATAATTACACACCTCTTCTAATATAAGTGTGATATTCGTCCTATAAGAAAAAGCAGAAGAGCGGTTCTGTAATAAATATTGAGTTTCTTCCTTCTAGGTGTATAATTCCATACGAACGGTGAGAATTGTATAAAATAATCTCTGTCGACGTCAATGACCTTTAAAGTCATAACATGTCGTTAAACTCTGGATCCAATCCAATCGTTTCCACGACCCATAAATTAGCAAGGTCAAATAAAGTCGACGTTAACGGCTTTGGCAGCCACAAGACGTTATTAACCTGAGTACGTAAATACGTCCGCAAAGGTTCACCAGTCACTCTGTTACAGAGTAAAGCAGGGAGGCGACCTGACCGACGTCTCTCATGAGCGCAGACTCGGATCCGACCTGGGCTTGTGAACCAAAGTCCTCCGTGCCCACCTTCACGCGGTGCGGACTGTTAGTACCCTTCCAAAAGAAGGGGAACGAACGGGCACGGCAGGCAAAACCAGGGGAAGGCAATTGCAAACCACCCCTGTTAACATGCCAAGAAAATCGTCACGAGACACACCAAACCAAAAACGCCGATAGTCGCTGATGGTGGGACTCCCAGGCCGGAGCGCGACTCAAAAGCTACTGGGGAAGAGCAAGACGGCAATGGAGACTGTTTATCGTGACGATCGCTAGGGCTCCGAGAGCTGACAGCACAAGCAACAAACGTAAATACTAAATTTCGGCAATCTTCAGACACCTTTCAATCGTATTTTCTGAAGCTATGTATTAGTCCTATAGCTATCGCTTTCGTTTAATCGCTGGATTTCACTTAGAAAACGACTACAATAATAATTAGGGCTGCATTATAAAGGAAGGGTGAGAACTGAACAAAATAATTTCTGCCAACATCACCGACCTTTGTTGCCATAAGATGTCGTTAAACTCTGGATCCATCCAAATTGATAGAATTACGCTTCCTTCTATACGAACAATGAGGCCTTTGATGCCATTAGATGGCAGTAAACTGTTGCATCAAACCGTCAACTTAACTTCGCCACTGCCTTATACTCGAGTGGTGCCAGTCCAAAGACTGAAATAAGGAGGGGATGACGCTAATCATCTTCGTTAGGACACAGCGTCGTTAAACGGAAACTATACACACAATTGCTGGTCCACTGCGTTGATCTGAGTTGGTGCCGATGTCAACAAAGGCTGTAACAGTGGCGTCACTATATAGGGCTGGTGTCACCCGGTGCGGTAAGTCATGGTGTCACCCTCAAATCAAAAGAAAGTGATGACCTTTTTTAGGAATTTGTCTCCCCAAAAAGTGATGACCTTTTTTTTAGGAATTCGTCTCCCAAAAAATGACCTTTTTTAGGAATTCGTCTCCCAAAAAAGTGATGACCTTTTTAGGAATTCGTCTCCCAAAATAGGCCTAAGTGATGACCTTTTGACCTTTTTTTAGGAATTCGTCTCCCAAAAAATTCAATGACTTTTTTTATAGGAATTCCTCATCTTCCAAAAATTCAAAAATTTCATCATTTTCTCATGTTGGGTGTCACCCCCCCCCCCCCTCTGAGGGTGTCACCCGGTGCGGTCCGCACCCCCTCGTGACGCCACTGGGCTGTAATAAATTACGTAGGAAGTCAACTTGCCCACCAAAAACAAATGGATTACGCTTATTATTATTATTACTATTACTATCATTATTTTATTCCCCGAGGTATATAGGCTCTATAATCCCTCACCTTGTCACCTTGTGCTGTCAGCTCGTGGAGCTCTAGCGATCGTCCTGGTGAACACACTCCACCGTCTCCTATTCGATGACAAGTCTCTCAATTCCGCCAAATTCATGACGATTTTCTTGGCAAGTTAACAGGGGTGGTTTGCCATTGCCTTCCCCTGGTTTTGCCTGCCGTGCCCGTTCGTTCCCCTTCCTAGGAAGGGTACCAACGGTCCGCACCACGAGAAGGTGGGCACGGAGGACTTTGGTTCACCAGCCCAGGTCGGATCCGAGTCTACGCTCAACAGAGACGTCGGTCAGGTCGCCTCCCCGTTTTACTCTGTACTAGAGTGACTGGTGAACCTTTGCGGACTCCCTCAGGAGTCTAAAAATTATACTAGGAGCTGTTAGGCTATTGAATTTAAGAAAAGTCAGGCCTCGTCCTCTGCAACATTAGTAAACGTGCCACGAAATGCAATGGCATTGTAGCGCTGGAAGCAGATGGAAAAGCGCTGAAAGAGAAAAGTGACCTCCCGCGGCTCTCCAGAAACGGACGAAAGCTGTTATTATTTTTTTTTTATTATTATTATTATTATTAATTTAGTAAGCGCCACTATCTAACGACCAAACATGAATCGATGGCAATGAGCAATTGTGAGTGAAGGACTTGCACAATTCCCTACACAGTAACCATCTCAGAACAGTAAGCTCGAACCCAAACTCTCCGCGTTACACGGCGAATAAGTTTACCTCAGCAGTCTGGGTTCCTGCTTGGGCACAAAACTTGAGGCAAATGAACATAAGAAAAAAATTAATTGGGAGAAAATAAATGGCAAAATAGACAGTGCAGCAATTCCAGCAACTTCTTACTTGGGTGTTGGAATTCCCGTTGCCACGCATTTGATGGTGTAGAGGCTATCGTCAGTGAAGTCGTGAAAAGTCTTGTCTGGCCCTTCGACGATCGTCGGAGGCAGCCGAACTACAACACAGTCATATGGGTAATTTAAAGTAATTCAATTAAGGCCAATATTAACAGAGTAAATTAAAGCTTCCAACATTCCAGAAGGGAACGTAGAGGAGGTGCTCATTTTTTGGCATCGGAGACGCCAAGCCGGTAATGGACGTATCCCATATCCCATATCCCATAGGGGCCAGTGCATAACTTACCTTTCCAAAGTGCATGTGCACCTACCTCTTCTAAATCACACTCACCTTTTCTAAACTGTTATTATTATTTAACTACCCCTTTGTAAATTGCACCTACCTTTTCCAAATTGTACCTATCTTTTCTAAAATGCTCTTACGTTTTCTAAAATGCCAATTGTACTCACCTTTTCCAAATTTCACATACTTTTCCAAATTATACTTTGCTTTTCCATATTGCTTATCCACCATAGGCTGCTCTCTCTCTCTCTCTCTCTCTCTCTCTCTCTCTCTCTCTCTCTCTCTCTCTCTCTCTCTCTCTCTCTCTCTCTGTCTCTCTCTCTCTCTCTCTCTCTCTCTCTCTCTCTCTCTCTCTCTCCCTCTCTCTCTCTCAGTGGACTGATCCTACGACTTGGTTTGGCAGTGCCATCGGTCAATGCCTTGTGCGTTACACATTGACTCGATAGAAGTTACAAGTAATCTTATCATAGTTTCTTTCCCAATTTACACAGAGTCGACTAAGCAAGCCTGAACCTGCAATTGTCGGATTACAGATTCACAATGCCTTATGTTAATCTGTAAATTTGTCACGCAATGATTCTGTTAACAACATCACAGTCGAAAAATTACCAATCAGATCCACGGGTGAATTTTTCTGCTGAGCAGAATTCACCCATTCAACTGAGTACTCACAAAGCCACAAAAGTCTCACGCCTGGGAATTCTACCTAAGAGCTTTGTGTGCAAATGCATTAAACCTTTACCTCTTAAATGCCGGCACATTAATCAAAGAGCAACAATGGGACAACCAAAAAGCAACAATGGACAACCACTTAGCGCCGGTTGCACAGGTCAACAATGAACTGCTGTATTTGTCATCAGCAAACAATGCAATATTTTATGAATACAGGGATGCCATGTCGGTTACCATTTTCAGTATTCGTTAATTTTCATGATATTTAGATATTCTCATGCCAAAAATGTTTCAGTCGTTTCACAAGAGTCGGGACAAAGCCAAAAATGCAAATATTGGGATACTCTGATCCCAAAAAAGTTAGAATGTCATTAAGAAAGAATGTTTATCATTATTATTATTATTATTAAGGAGCTTTTTTATATAGCGCCCCTTCAAGGTGATCTACTCAGGAGTGCTTTTAGTCCAACCACGGCTAAAGAGAGTAGTTTTCAAGTTTGTAAGAAACAAGGTAGTGTGAGGGACCAGGTGGAGTGCAACAGGAAGGCCATTCCAGGTTGCGGGACAAGCGACCAAGAAGAACGGCGCTGCATAATGGCTGTCCGCGTGCGGTGGACCAAGAGCTCGGCCTGGTCAGCCGAGCGAAGAGCAGATCGCCGAAAGACCCCCGAGGTAGGGCGACACAATTCCCGCAGGTATGGGGGGCAAGTCCCTCCAGACAACGCCTAACCAGTTCAGAGACCCTGTAGGCAATGCGCAGTGGGAAAGGGAGCCAGTGCAGAACATCCCGCATATAAAGAGAAACCTGGCCAAATCTGTGTATGCGACCAATAAGACGTGCGGCTGCACGCAAAACCCGGTCCAAGCACCCAAGACGGGCAGCTGGGAGGTCAGCGTAAAGGGCGCTACAATAGTCCAGACGGGAAACCACAAACGCGTGGACATGGGTGGAAGTAGCCGCCTGCGTCAGAGTGCGGGAGACTATATATCCTTAACTGACGAAGTTGATAATAACAGTCCCGACAAAGCAAATTAATATGTCGCATGAATGTGAGCTCTTGATCCAGAATTACACCAAGATCCCGTACTGAGGAGGCAAAGGAAACCCAGAGGAATTCAAGTGACAGAGCCTCAAGGTTAATTTTTGCAAGCTGTTGGCGCGTACCAAACCAGATATATTGGGTCTTTGCCGGGTTTAACCGTAGACGGTTTGAGGACATCCAGGCCTCCAAATTCCCCACGACCCGAGAGATCTCTCGAACCGCAGCAGCAGCCGCCGATGGCAAGCAGTGGACATATGCTTGGAGGTCACCTTAAGTAGGACTGACTTAAGACTGCACTGGCCGCCAAGAGGGGACCAAGGTCAGCATATACAACATAAACAACAAAACGAAATACAATATAATACAACAAATTGAAAAAAATACATTACAAAATACAACAAAATGCAATGCAATACATAACAAACATGCAATACAATAGCTCTCAAATGTTGATGAAATACATGCAAGAAAGGAATAAATATTACTATAGCTATCGTTGTGTCATTAAGTAAAGAAATTTCATCAGTCAGCAGAACAATGTACGGAAAACTAGGGAGGAGTCACCAAAGGGTGGGCCCACGCATACACGTTGAGCCCAACTATCCATAGTTGACAGATAACATCATCACGTTCACAGTCTCCGGACCAAGCTGCGCCGATATTGTGGAGCGATGACAGGCAGTATTGTCCAGGACCCACGACCCCTCCCACCTTGTCCACATGGGGCCCATATTCCAATGTGGGATGCATATAAAGCCCAAGTGGGTCCCAAATAATGCCCATGGAAATACAGGCAGGGATAAGGTCACCGCCAAGCAGACCCCAGAGAAGGTGGAACGACCAATGTGGTTGGTATCACTTTGACCACCTCGGGGGCACTCGAACCCGTACTCTCCGAGCTACAAGTCAAGCACTCTAACCAACCTGCTACCATGCCCCAGCAACAACCTCTTAGAAGCTCAGTATGCCATAATGCACACCAAAAGCGCTACTCAATAACAAAGATTTCTTAATACTCATAAGTAGTTCATACTGCATAGAATATACTAAAAGCGAATTTGTGGTGTTCGTTCAGCCATATATCAATTACCTCTTAGTACTCAAAAGTACTTTTTAAATGCTCAGTATGCCATACTGCATACCCTAAGTACTATTCAATAACAAAGACTTCTTTAATACAAATTCTTAAATGCCGAGTATGCCATATATACTGCAGCCTATAATAATATTATACTGAAAGTCATTCTGTGGACGTTCATCCAGTAGTAAAGCAATTAACCCTTAATACTCCAAAGTACAGCATTTTATTCGTTCATTCTGACCATTAAATTTTATATGGCGTCTCTTCAAGATAACCACTCAGAGGCGCTTGTCAATAGTCTACTACATACTATATCATCCCATGCAATATACACCTGCCAGCATGACCTCACGAACCCCATTTGGGATCCACGTACCCATATGGGACCCATATAGAGCCAATATTGGTAGGGAGTAGGGACTGCATACACAGAGTTTTTTCTGTAGGTGGTGGTATTTCCTTTCAGGTGCCTGAACGTACACAATGCACTCCGCTCAGTAAATACTAAACAGAGTGCAACTCTTCGATTCCCCAGGAAATAATCTCATAATGGACGTCCGATTGTCCAGTCTCAAAAACACACAAACACCCACGTTTTCAGGAAACCATGGCAACAGGACAATCTGCAATATGCTAGTTAATTAGTAACTCATATAGCGCAAGGTAACAACCGATGATGCTCCAAAACAAGGCTGTAATAAATAATCAATAATCAGAACACACTCAACACAGTAGCCGTTTGATTAGAACGCTCGCCTTGCAACGAGGAGAGTGAGGGTTTGACCCTCCTCCCCAGAGACTGGTGCTGAGTAAGGACCTTCAGGAAATCCTACACTCACAGTTGCCCAGCGCCATCGATTGATGCTTGGTCATCATGGGGCTCTAGAGGGGGTGGGGAAGAGGGCATTTCCCCCTAGATTTTGCAAATATTTTACAAAGATAAAATCTTTTGATTATTATGATTATTAGAACAGTCCCCACACGAGTTTCAATGCAATAAACATGTGTTCTGTGTTCATAAATAGCTTTTCTATGCAAAAACGTAATTTTACTCCCCCCAGAAAACTTTTGCTCTGCCCAGAAAATTTTTGCCCCTCCTAGAAAAATTCCTCCGGATGCCAATGTTGGTCATTAGATAGTGGCGCTTAATAAATGCGTCATAGAAGAAAAATAATAAATATCAGCTGAGCTGTATTTAATGAAACTGAAGCAACCTACCATCCTGTCCCTCTTGTCCCTCTTGTCCTAAGACGACTGGGAGGAACAAAGGGAGGAGGAGGAGGAACAACCGGAGAACTGGTAGATTCATCGTCATTGTCACCAAGGAACACACCCACAGACGAATACACCCACAGACGCACACACGGTCGACTAGCACGGATCAACAATCGACCTAGGAAGAAAACAATGTCAAGTGATTAGCTAATGCTGTAGTTGCAATAGTAATTAATTAATGTTTACTTAAACCAACATCACATGTAGGCACGTGTGCAAGAATGTATGCACATGTGTGTACATATGCAATTATGCATGTATGTATGTATGTAAGTTTTTTCTCTATGCATGAATCTATGTATGTATGTATGTATGTTTATATGTATGTATGCACAGGGGCGTAACTTTAGCCTAAAAAGTGGGGGGTACCAATACCTTGGTCTAAAAAGTGGGGGGGTACCAATTTCTTCTCCACTTTCGTTTTTCCCATGATAGCCATTTTGAACATATTCCCTGCCAGTATTCTCATTAATTTTGGCTCTCGATTTACCTATGTATCTAAGCACTTTCATACTTTTGGCGGAGATTGCGTTCTCTGGGAAGGCACAATAATAAAATATTGATTGGCATTGTTTAAAAAGTGGGGGGTACAGTACCCCCCAGTCCAAAAAGTGGGGGGTACGGGTACTCCTCGTACCCCCCACAAATTACGCCTATGTGTATGCATATTGTTTTAAGATGGGCAAGATGGGCTCATGTCTAGAGGTTACCCTCACCTCCCACAAAAACCTTCTTGCAGACCCTCTGTCATTGATACAAAACGTCAACTTTTCAATAGAGAACTTAATTCCTTTTAAATCATCAGATACTTCAAATTACATCCGAAAAAGTGCCTTTGATAGATCTATATTCGAAGTCTCCTCACAGCTCGGCCTCTCTTCATCTTCTTCATATTCTCTACTGCATCTCCTCTGCTCGCCTCTCTCCCTCTTTAAATATAATTCATATTACAAGGATTGTTTCTACAGCCTACATTGGCACTTCTTACAGACATCACTACAGGCCTGTAACAATGCAAGCACAGTGGTTTTATGATAATTCACAATGAATTGTTTTAAATTGTAATTGTAAGTACAACTTCTATCTCGCCGGTGTCTAAGACACAAGGCATCAACTCAAGCACAACCAAAACCATGCCCAAAAGTTCAACATCCATTTCAAAGTGATTCACAATTGTCTTAATTTGAAGCACAGTGACTTCATGCTGATACACAATGGTTTCATACTGATTCACAATGGCTTCATACTGATTCACAATGGTTTCATACTGATTCACAATGATTTCATACTAATCCACAGTAGTTTCATACTGATTCACAATGGTTTCATACTGATCCACAATGGTTTCATACTGATACACAATGGTTTCATACTGATTCACAATGGTTTCATACTGATTCACAATGGTTTCATACTTATCCACAATGGTTTCATACTGATTCACAATGGTTTCATATTGATTCACAATGGTTTCATACTGATTCACAATGGTTTCATACTGATTCACCGTGGTTTTCTTATTAAATCACAATGGTTTTATATTGAATCAGTGGTTTTTTATTGAATCAGAATGGTTTCATACTGATTCACAGCAGTTTTATATTGATTCACAATAGTTTAAATCGATTCACGATGGCTTTATATTTATTCACAATGGTTTCTGTCACGACCCTAGCGATCTATATTGCCAGAAGGCCCTTGTCGTGACAAATAACACTGGACCGTGACAGTTTCATACTGATCCACAATTGTTTTATATTGATTCCCAAAAGTTTTATATTGATTCACAGATGGTTTTATATTGATTCACAGATGGTTTTATATTGATTCACAGATAGTTTTATATTGATTCATAGATGGTTTTATATTGATTCACAATGGTTTCATACTGATTCACGATGGTTTCATACTGATTCACGATGGTTTCATACTGATTCACAATGCCGGATATTTCAGGGCAATTTACAATGCCAAGCTGACTAACAGAGCTCATACAAAGGCACGAGTTATTTACACAGCCTGCCTCAAAAATGACACCCCATTAATTGTCAAAACTGTCCAATTAGAGTACTAATAGGCAATAATATCGCAAACAAGAGGGCTCCTCACAAATACTCCCTAAGGATCATCATTCAAAGCAAATATTTAAACATCAGGGAGAGGAAAATTATCATTTATATTGTTTGGCAAGTTTCTCCAGATCTTCAGTGGGGTAAACAATTGTTCTCACTTGGGTCTTCTTAAGATAAGTCGCACCATTGAAGTGGGCCATCATGGGTGGTTAGTCACACCCTCTGAACTAATACACACGCACATACACACGCACATATGTACACACATTTGACATACACACGTACACATACATTGTACATGTATATGCACTATACTCAAACATACATATATTATATAATGCACATACATACATACACATACAAGCCTAAATACACACATACATATCCACATACATACTTATGCATGTATGTATGTATGTATGTGTGTATGTAAACACAGTCACACATACACATACATGTCAATGAAGATTTATAAAGTGCATGTTAACATAACTAAGTGCATTGCAAATGCAATGTATAAGTTCATACATACATGCAGACACACATACATTCATACACACATACATGCAAACATACCTACATACATACACAACTATATACAAAAGTTCATGCATGAATATAAGCACATATACACAATACATACAAGTGCTAAATTTCACGCCACAGAACCCAGGATTCTCATGAAAGATCAATCAATCAGTGAAAGCAATGACGGATATTTGTCATAATGATCTGTTAGGTGAAATTACCCAAGTATTCGTTTCCTGCTGTTATTCTCCATTGTTGTTTGCTTGTACTTCTTCCTGACTTACATTTCCAGAGCATAAGCCTGCACTTTATTACGAGACAATCCATGTAAAAGAGGCCTGAATGGTTGGTGTGCTGTAAAGTCGACCGAGAGGTCAGGGATTAGGGAGTAACCGAATGGCATTTTTCCGCCGATTACCGATTCCGATTAGCTAGCACGTTTTTTGCCAATTTTCTGGATTCGATTAATCAGAAATATAGTTTGAACAGCAGAGTACTTCTGAGTTTCGGAACTCCCTGCCATTACCTGTCCGTTCTGCTTATAGGCTTTCTCTATCTTAGCGAGCTGATTTTCTGGATATTGATCTGATTACGGCTTGGTTTTGGTGCACCATCGGTTGATGCCTTGTGCATTAGACACCGGCGTCATAGAAGTTACTAATTGCTAATAACAAAAAGTGTCTGATGTTTGAAGACATTTCTTTTGATGAGTTTATGCCACGGTTTTGTCTGATTGCTCAAAACTGCCGAAGTGGTCTCTGACTTAAGGCCACAACGACTGTTCTGTACTACTATAGACAGCTGAAGTATATATAAGGGGCTGAGGTTTGAGAGAAACAGTGGTCGATTAGTTCAAGTGCTTGCCTTGTAACTCGAAGTGCACGGGTTCACGCCTCTTCAGCACCACACAAAAGCCGCGTCAATGGATACTAGATGAAACGCTTGCGCTACTTCCATTCAAGTACTCAAGTACCACTGCCACTGTATCAGGCTGTTTGGTTGGTTTTCCAGGTCAGAATTTATGGAAGAGTCAAGTAGGGAAGAGAGTAGCAGTGTAACAGTGGTAATCATCTGTCATATTGGTAATGGGACAATGTAGGATAGGATAAGATAGGATAAGACATGATACGATAGAATTGGATAGGATATGAGAGGATAGGATTGGATAGAAGATCGAATAAGATCAGATTGGATAGGAGAAGGTATGATAAGACAGGACAGGCCTGAATAGGAGAAAATAGGAAAGATAGAATTGGATAGTTAAAAATAGGATAGGACCAAATAGGAGAAGACAGGATAAGATTGGATAGGAGAAGATAGGTTAGGTTAGGATCGGATAGGATAAGACATGATAAGATAGGATTGAATAGGAGAAGATAGGATAAGATAGAATTGGATAGGATAAGATAGGATAAGGCAGGATAAGAAAACAGAATAAGATAGGATAGGGTTGGAAAAGAGAGGATAGGACAGGAGAAGATAGGATAGGAAAATATAGGATAGGATTGGATAAGATAGGATGAGATAGGATTATACTGCAAAGATAAGATATGATAGGATAAGATATGACAGGATAGAGAATAAAATAAGATTTGAAAGGGTTGGATATAGGATACAAGATTGGAGAGGATAGGACAAGATAAGATAAAACATCATGGGATAGGATCCGATAGGATTGGATCATAATCATCATAATCCGTGGGTCGAAGGCCGGTAGGTGTCCAATTTACGCATGGTCTCTTGTTTACACAGTCCCCGATCCTGCGCTGTAATTCTCATTCTGTGCTGATCTTGTTTATACCAATCCTTCATATCATCTCTCTTAGGCAGTGTTTAATCTAGTCCCCCTCTTCTTGGGGGGGGACAAGGTTTGTGGGGGGGGGCAACGAGCGTCCGAAGGGCGGTCGCAAAACAATGTCATATTAACAAAACTGCTCTAGTTTAATGACCTTTTTTTGGAATTTCATCTTACAAAAAAATTTGATGACCTTTTTTTCTAGGAATTCGTCTTTTTTGGGAATTCATCTTCCTGGCCTCTAGGGAGTGGGGGAACATAAATCCTGAAGGGGAACTCCCCCAAAAGGTGTCTAGATTAAACAGACCTATTCTGTTAGGTCTTTTTCGTTGCCCAGTTCCATCCTTAAATCCCATAATCATATTTACGGGATTCACAGCAATGGAAACGAGTGCCTGAATAGGTTACGTAAGTACACCTATATATCCTCAGTCTGAGGCATGATGAATGACCAAATATTTTAACTGACCATAGCACGCTTCTGCAATTCAATGTGGCAAATACCACAAGGTGAAACATTAACGCCTAAGTCAACAATACCTCCGAGAACACAGCATTCCAACGGAGGTATTTGGCGATCAGTAATAGTCATGTTGCCAAGTGCAAAATATATGAATACATGGATGAATGACTGAATAAGTGTATGGATGGATGGATGGATGGATGGATGGATGGATGGATGGATGGATGGATGGATGGATGGATGGATGAATAAGTGTATGGATGGATGGATGAATAAGTGTATGGGTGTAATAATAACAATCATCATCGTTTATTAATTCAAACTGACAAGTACGCAGTAAGATTACATGATATAGAAGTAACAGACGATAACAAGTTTAACAGGAGTCGAATTTAACTGTATGATAGCCATGCAAGGCGCCCATCTGTTCTACTGCTCATTTTACAATCGCCATCTAGGGAATGAAGGATGAGTCAACCTTATGGGACCAGCGGGTATCGAACCCATGTCCTTCTGATCTTCGTGCCAGCGTGCTACCATTCAACCATCTCCCCGCCTCCCCCACCCCCATGTGTATGGGTGGATGAATACGTTTATGGATGGATCGGTGGATCGAACGATGGATTGATTGATGGATAGACAAGGGCGGATCCAGGGGGGCCAATCCGGCGATCCCCCCTCCATTTGATATTTACAGAGGACGTTAACGAAGTAGACAAGGAAAACGACGAAATAATGGCTCCCATTTGATATTTAGACAGGACGTGCCCCCCTCCCCCGTGACGTTGAGTAAATGACGAAAGATGGAAGTATACATAGGACTTAAAATGTGAAAATTAATTACTAAAAAAAGGTCATCAGTTTTTTTCGGAGATGAATTTAGGAATTTTTTTAGAAAAATGAATGTATTATATTTTTTGAATTCGTGGTGAAAGGGAAGTTGGAAGAATGGATGAGTGCGAAACTAAGAACATGCATCATGATCGCAGCACTTTACAAGTCACTAGATTAAATCGACGCACTCATATCAACACAAGCGAACTGTCGAATGTCAATGTCAGCAGTCAAGGATTTAAAATATTTTTAATCCATTTGAATCAAGTGATTCACGCAATGAACTGACGTGAGTCTTGCAGACGATTTTTCTTTAGACACTCGAAACTATTGAGTCATCAAACCATTCTACGTGGCTTCAACGCGTCTAAGGACAGGAGACAAATGTCTCTGCACCACAGCTGAACTCAAAAAATTAAACAGCAGACGTTAATCATCCGACAATTGGACGACATTGAAAGCCACGGGAGTTTTCTCGTTTGTTTTTCCCGAAGCAGCTACTTAGAGTAATGTAAATCTAGTGTCATCTGATCTACGATAACCAGGTGATTTCTTTACGGCTTGAATCATAATGAACATGGAATCAATCCATCCTGGGACATGGTAGCCGATTCGTTAGGGCACTCGCTCTCTTTGGACACCTTTGAAGTGTTGTCAACAGATTCTATTGTATGATGTATATAAGCATGATACCGGATCTGACAGGGCAGCCGATATGCTAGAGCGCCCGCCTTGTAATTCGGTGAGTATGGGTTCAAGCCTCCTCTGAGACGGTTGAAGCTCTAAACTTTGGATGGAATTTCGTTGGTTCTACGTGTGTGCGTGGGCCTGCCACTTGTGACTCTCGTGGTTTTCTGTGCATTGTTTTGCTTACTGGTAATATTTTCTGTTCTTAATGACATATAACATCCCTTAGGCTAAGGCCTAAAGCTCCCCTAATTACTGGAATGGTGCTATATAAATTAGCTCAATATTTAAATAAATTCAAAGACTTCAATAGGACCACTATCATAATGGACAAGGCATCAATGAATAACAGCTTCCAATGAGACTGAAGCAGAAATTAAAAATCCTTGCAGGTGTCCAGCTGAAACCCTGTAGGATTCAGGCTATCGGGGGGGGAGGGTAAAGCATTGACTTGCAAAAGATGAGTCATTCGCTGAGACCTGAACCTTACGCAATGAACCTGTTTAATATTAATGAAGTGATTAATTAATGCAGTCAGAAACTACTTAATACATGTAATATTTTGTCATGCCGCGAACGAACCGTAAGACCAAGCAATGAAAACTACTGCCAATAATGTCATTTATTTATAAGCAGCATCATTAATCGAATGTTATAAAACGCAAAAAATATTTATTTAATGCAGTGCAACCCCATTTTATTATTGTTACTGAAATGTAGTCCAAAGTAATGTAAAACTTAAAACTGCAGCTCCAAGTTAAAAAGTCCAAGGCGAAACGGCAGCTGGACCAATCCTCTGGAACAGTCTCCCTCTGGAAAAAATTCATGCTGTTCCATGAGCTGAAGAAACATTTTCAGTATGCCTCTACCAGCTCAGCTATCATGAGTACACTGACCGTACACTGTCAGTCCTCCATCCAAGATCAGGTGGAGAGCATGCAACAATTCTGGGACTAGAGATTTCCATTTGATACTAGTTTTATGATGGTGCTGCCGTTGTGACAATGGCAGACTCGGTGACATGTTGCACAACCTTACACTATACAATATATACAATACAATACAACTGTGTTTGCTATTGCACTCCTTCCAACTTTTAGAAGTGCACACACGACCATACGACAGAACATCGATGGCACTGAACAATTGTGAGTGAAGGACTTGCTCAAGGTCCTTACACTGCGACCCCCAGAGTGGAGGCTCGAAGCTAGGCCTACTCTTTTGCATTACAAGGTGAGCGTTCGAACCATTCGGGTATAGGCCTACCTTGTCCCACTATGTGTCACGTGCATGTAATATCCCCAGACCTTCTAGATCACATGATATCTGCCCTTTCCACACAATCCCCATTCCGGAAACAGTCTATATATAGGTACTCATCTAGATACAGAATTCAGAAAATTCGCCAAGTTCTCCAGTACTCAAGCTACCGTTTTAATTGTAATTGTAGTTAATTGCAGATAATTACGAAAATGGATCGAGCCTGACATAAAGACAAAAATTGGACATTAAATCAACTTCCGTCAGGAAATACTAGACATTTGGCACATGGCAAAACACTGTCAACAATACATGAGGGTTCCTTGTGCCATTTGAATTACAATAGCAACCCTTCTGGTACGAACAGGCAAGGCGGCATGATGCCACTGTAAAAGACCCCGACAGTAATTAGCACGTTTGATGCCAAAATCACCGCCTATTTGCCCGAAGGGCCGGGCCAAGTGTTCACTTGGGGTGAAGTCGTTGAATCAGGTGGGCAGATCACCAACTTAAGTTGAGCGGTTGCTGGGTCAAGTGGCCGAGGAAACTGTTTCAAAATGGGGCTTGCTGGGTCCAATGGGAGGGGACATTTTCTCAATTTTGGGGTTGTGGTCAAATGGATGATGTCATTAGCTTAAGTTGGTAAAGGTGTTGGGTTAAGTGAGCAGAGTGTTGCTGAGTTGAGTGGGCACGGACCTTGGGTAAAATGGGCAGACTGCTGGTCAAAGTTGGAGCTGCTGGGTCAGTGGGGTGAGCTACTGGGTGAAGTAGTGGGGCTATTGTCCCAAGCTTGGGTTGCTGGGTCAGGTTGGTAGGAGGCAATCACTCAAGTGTGAAGCTGGAGGGGTATCTGACACAAGTGGGTAAAGCAAGGTTGAAGCTGGTATAAAGAGGCTCTCAGGATAGACAGGCCCTTCCTCTGCTGGTTTCACATTGTCAGAAAGATGCACAATGTCAATAAATGCGACATCTGTTACCTTCCTTATGTCTGATATTCACTTTCCAATTCTCTTGCACTCAACGGAAATATTTATCAGACTGGTTTTTTTATTTGTCCATATTCTGGGTGCAGACCTGTCTGGTGGTTAACCTGTTGGACTGTCAACTGAGAGGTCGGAGGTTCAAATCCCCGCCAGGGCAGAAATTTGTTTCGAGATTTCTGCTTCACCTGTGCCCACTAGTCCAGAGTTTCCCAAACCGTGGGTCGCGACCCAAAACTGGGTCGCGTAAGAGTAGAGCCTGTGAACTTACAATCAATATAACTAAGAAACTGGTCCAGCAAGGGACAACACTGATGGCATGAGAAAGAGGGTTTTCATATGAAATGGGTAAGGTTTGTAAGGTAAGCGAGGGAGGAGAAGGGGGCTTGGGAGTGATTATGAATAAGAGTGTTAACCTTAAAGGCTAAGTTCTGAATCAGAAAAAGTCTAACTCAACCTTAAGCATGATTAAGAGAATAGTAGAGAGCAGATACAATGATTCAATACATGAGGTCATACAAATCACGGGTAATCCAAAGTTGGAATACTGCATCCGGGTGTGGAATCCATACCTCAAATAATTATGATATAGAACAGATGGAGAAAGTGGAAATTTTCATCTAGCAAGATGATTTGGGAGTACAAGGATTTGAGTTATGAAGAAAGGTTGAAAAGGTGATGTCTAACAACATCAGAGAGAAGGAAGAGCAGTGGAGATCTAATTGAAGCTCATAAGACTATATAAATGGAAAAGAGGCAGTTCAGTAGGAGAGGTATATTGATTTAGTGCCAAACAAGACAACTGAGGTCACAGATATAAATTCTAACAACCAAAGGGAACATTAGAGCAGAAATTCTTCAGAGTTTAAGGAATGGTTTGGATGGTAGTAATGACTCATTGGACATTGTAATAGCTGTTCTAAAGAAGCTAGGACTGATCGACTATTAAGCATTGCAGGTTAACTTGCAGTGCTTCTCATACATGTGGCCTGTCTTCTGAACCATCTAAAAAGCCCAGTTATGTCAAGTTAAGTTAAATTATGTCCTTGCAATGTAGAGGTCACAAGCAAAACAACATACAGGTCAGATTAGGAAGGGTAACATAAGGTAATGTAACGTAGATAATCACACATTTAAAGCCTATTTCAACTCGTCTGGAACCGTCCATTACCTCTGAGGGCATGTCTACTCACACCTGGGCACTCAAACTAAACAGCCATTCATATACATAAACAAATTTTGAAAATACAGATCAAACATGGCAGACGGGTAGGTCCTACAATATGGATCAAGGTATGCTCACAACACAACGACACTCGATAATCCCTAAAGGGATGAAAAAAGCACACTCTCGACTGATAATTACCGACGCTATGTATCTCTTCAAGACTTCCACGCTAACTTTCTTTGTTACCGGAATTATCCGGTGGATCATATTTCAAATCGACCGCAAAGCGTTGCTTACCTGTGGCAGGTAAAATACTCTCCAAACACGCCAAATCTTGTGCAGTCAACTCTTTGGCAACTCAATAATCCAAACCATCGGCATCTGTAGTTTGTTATTTGCTATCGAATACGAAGGTATTTCGAAATAAACTGCTAACTATCCTCCCACACACAACGGAGCCTACTCATTTTCGTCTGGGTAAGGTATTCACCGAACCGTCACGCAGGTAGAACCACTAAGCCTGAAGCCAGTCACCGTGAAAACATCCGGTGTCGCAGGAAATATGAACCAGCGTTGGGATATTTGTTCCTACGAGTAGATTTTGTTCCCGGCTTGTAGTTTCAGTAACGAGTTGCACATGTGTGACACTGCTCCCTAGTTCGGATCCACTATTTTAACACGACAGTTTTATAACATTTGAAATTTATAGATACTTTTGGGATTTTTAGTTATTAAATATTTCTCGTTAAAAATTTATATCCTCTAACCTCGAAGTAGAAAACTAACTTCGGCAAATACTCAATCCGCTTTCAACTCCTCTAGATTGACGCAAAAATATGAGTGACAATTAAAACTGTATTCGAACGCGACCAGCCTATAGGCCAGATCAGTCAAATTGTGTCAACTAAATTTAACTTCTGAACTTTTTAATTCATAGGGCCTACACCTGAGAAAATTAAAATTAATTAAAATGCATACAGCATTGAAGCCTGCTGTTCGAATGCTCGAATCGTCAAACGACCATATAGGAGGAGACCGATAGCTCGAGCAACGACCGCTGTCATTTGAATGGACCGTCACGCGTTCCTCACTTAACCTAGGATACGATTGTACTCATTGTTCAGCCAATAAGCTTCATCTGCCTCTCCTACTCTGGGCCCTGCAGTCTCTGCCTCCACCTGCGGCGTACGTCTCCCGTAGGCCTATCTGAAACGCCTGCTTCATGCAGCGATCGAAGTAAAATTACCCTTAATAACAGCCACGTAAATTTTAGTAGTTTTTAAAAGCCGCATAGCGTACAATTAATTGTCTGTATCACTGAACGTATACTAAGTCCGTCCGTCTGTTCGTCTTTCTGTCCGCCTTTCTACCCATCCATCCAGGGGCGTAACTTTGGTCTAAAAAGTGGGGGGTACCAATTTCTTACATACACGAAACAAGGCTGAGACTGCGATCTCTGGGAAGGCACAATAATAAAATATTCATTGGCATTGTTCAAAATGTGGGGGTACGGTACCCCCCAGTCCAAAAGTGGGGGGGGGTACGGGTACCCCTCGTACCCCCCACAAATTACGTCTATGCATCCATCCATCCTTCCGTTCATTCTTCTGCCCTGTCCGACGTTCTACCCATCCGACTGCCCGTCACTTTGTCCATTTTCCTTCTGTCCGTTCAACTGCCCGTCAATTTGTCCATTTGTCCTTCTGTCCGTCCGAATCCGACTGCCCTTAGCTTTGCGCATCTGTCCGTCCAACTGCCCATCCATCCTTCTGCCCATTCTTCTGTCCATCCTTATAACAAATATTACAATTGAAAGCTTCGATCGTAAGTATCGCGATCAACAAACTGAGATGGACAGAAGGACAACGATGACCAACATCATCATCATCAGCAGCAGCAGCAGCAGCAGCAGCAGCAGCAGCAGCAGCAGGACCAGCATCTGTGGCAGCAGCTCAAAAGCATCGCCTAAGAGACGTCTGTGGACGGATGAAAGCGACCAGTCATCCGTCCAAACAGTCATCCACTTCAAAGGCTTCAGTTACTAGGAATGGTCGACGGAAGGGCGATTGCAGCAAAGACGTCGGCCGAAGCTCAATCGTAGACGCTCGACCACGAGGGACTAAGTAAGGTTGATTCGACGAAGGGAGATATGGATGGACGGACGGACGATTGCATGGGCGGACGGAGACAGAACAAAAGAGGGAAAGAGGGAGGGAGGAAGAGCAGCGAGATAGCGAGAGCTAGAAGGAGGCATTGAGGGAAGCAGCAATCGAGAGAGAAGAAGGAAAGCAGGGAAGTAAATATTAAGTGAAACGAGAGAGCGCGAGAAAGATTGAGAGAGAATTAGATAGATAGATAGATAGATAGACAGACAGACAGACAGACAGACAGACAGACAGACAGACAGACAGACAGACAGACAGACAGATAGACAGACAGACAGACAGACAGACAGACAGACAGACAGACAGACAGACAGACAGACAGATAGAGACATAGAGACAAACAGAAAGACAGACAGACAGACAGATAGAGACACAGAGAGACAAAGAAACAGAGAGACAGAGACATAGAGAGACAAGCAGAGGCAGAGACAGACAGACACACACAGAGGTTGCAGAGGTGTGAAATTGAATCCTGGGTCATGACCTCCTCTCTCCCGTGCCGGAACAAAAGTGAATGGAAAAGTCACGAATTTCGCCGTCACGTCGTTAACCCCATCCGACCCCATAAAACACCCCAGGACTTCGCTATACCAAAGAACTCCCATCTAGTAGGTTAATATATATAGGGATCCATGGCCATACCCATTCCCACCCGCACCCTCATCAAAGGATCTCGAAAGTTGATAGGTTTAAGCGACTAAGCCTCTATATAGGGTGTCCTGAAATTTGAAGAGCTCGTTTCTTCACAACTGGCACGCTGGAAGGGCATTCAAACATTGGTCATGGTATTACAATAATGCATTATGTATGCATGTATCTATCTATATATGTATGTATGTACGTATGTATGTAAGCACGTGTGTGTGCATGATTGTATGCATGCATGCATATAAGTATGCAGGTGTATATGCATGCATACGTATTTGTGTATGATTGGCATGCATGCATTCATATTTATGTATGTATGAATGCATGTATGTATATATGAATACATGTATGTATGTGTATGAACGCATTATATATAATTATATATGTGTATATATTTATGTACATATATATAGTCAAGTGACTATAGGGCCACCATATTATGTATCTTGATATGTTTGTATGCATGTATGTATAATGTATATTAATAAGTATTTTTGAATGAAAGAATCTTGCTAGGCATATCTACAGAATGCCTTAATGTACAACGTCTTGAACAGGTGCTCTGTCCAAAGCTGACAACTCGCCAAGGTCCGAACAAAGGCAATCCTGGCGGCAAGAAGACCAATTTAATTGCTGCAATTGCCATGCAGCTCCATACGGTCGCCACATGTATGCCTCTGGAAGCGTCAGCCAAATGCATCAACGGATTGCCACCAATCTCTCTTTCCTATCACGCAATTTGGTCGAATTATAGCCATGATACACGCTTAAGAGCCATGGAACCATGTGCGCTGGAAGCAGAACTAGTGTGATGACCACACTGTGACTCAGCTGAGTTGATTAGGCTACTGTGCACGGTATAGTAGGGAACTTGAGCAAGTTCTTCACTCACAATTGCAGAGCACCATTGATGCTTGGTCATCAGATAGCGTCTCCTTATAGATACATAAATAATAATAGCAGTGGCGGCTCTAGGCTTTTCCAACAGGGGGCCCACGGAGGGGCCGAGGAACCTGACAGAGGGGCCAGTTGGATGTCTGGTTTCGTCACAACTGAGAGTTTTCACAAGAGACCTGTCTTTGAGCTATTTGAATTCTTGACTTCAGCAACCTCAAGTTATACACAATTGAACACAGACATGGGCGTCCGGAGGGGGGCGCAAGGGGGCGCAAATTGCAAATATTTTATAAAAATAAAATCTTTTATTTATTATGATTATTACAACAGTCTCAACACGATTTTCAATGCGAAAAAACACTTAATTATTTAGGTAAAGTCCTTGGTCATTATTTATCTTTAATTTTTTCTATGCAATTTTTTTATCTGCAAAAACGTCATTTTGCCCCCCTCCATAAAAAAATTTTTCCCCTGAAAAATTCATGCGGACGCCCATGGACACAGACAATACATACACTAAATGAAGTGCAAGTTTACGACTGTCATGCCTAGAGTCAAACTTATCCACAAGGGCATCCATGTTAATCGACTCTGAACGAACAGATTCAATTGACAGCATTGATCCCCTTTGAGAAAATCTCTCTTGTTATATCCATTGATTCTCTCATGATCTTCATCTGTGGCTATCTCTATACCCAGGGGCGTCTATCCCCTCCCCCTAAGTCATTGGAGCAACGTCCCTTTTTCCTCTCTTCTTCCACCCTCCCCGTTCCTTCCCCCCTAAAATGGAGGCACACACACTGACAGATTTCCCCCCTATTTCTTGGATGGAGCATTTGCTCCAAGGTTTCTATGGTGTAGACGCCCCTGTCTATACCTCAACTCCTCTATGACCCAACTAATCTGGTTTGGAACTAAGCAGCAGCTGCTCAACCTTGATCTCCAACTTCTGAAGTCACAATGGACCCTAAATTCACATACCTATCTAGTGTCCGTGACTTGGGTGTCACCCTTGATAGGACCCTCTCATTCTCTGAGTATTTTAGCGACACACTGTTTGGGTGGTACAAAGCACCTATATACGACACACCTATTTAGTGTCACTGAACCGCTTCAGTTGCCCCACCGGTTACCCTGGATATAATTCACCCTGTGCTCATCCAATTCTTATATGTAATAAAACGTGAAGTAAAAACACATATCCTTTGAAGTAATTAAAAAAATCCCTAGTTTCTGAAATAGAATTACATGCCTCAATGAAATTTAGATTAAATTTATGTGCATAACAATGGTACTAGGCCTAAATGGCCAACGGAGTTGACTGCCTTACCAACTAATGTACATTCCTATTTACACCACTCATTAGATGAGTTCATTACACTTGCACCATCATAACCTTGACCAACTAAATATGTGTCAATGTCGAACTCCTATGACTGTAAGGTATCTAAAATAAGCTATTACCCAGGGGCGTCTACACCATAGAAACCTTGGAGCAAATGCTCCATCCAAAAATAGGGGAAGATCTGTCAGTGTGTGTGCCACCATTTTAGGGGGGGGGAAGGAAGCGGAAGGGGAAGAAGAGGGGGGAAAGGGGAAGTTGCTCCAATGACTTAGGGGGGGATAGACGCCCATGCCCTGACCAATGACTACACAATTAATTCGTTTGCATGTTTCAAATCTAGAAAGCATGCATTCGTTAACTTCTTGTTGGGAAAAATCATATAATAGAAGTCTAACAAAAGATAGCTTTCCTTGTGACTAATGATACCAGATTTGACAATAGATCGGACTCTGATTTGGGAGGGCCACCGGGGGGGGGGGCACGAACTCATTTGGTGGGGCACTTGCCCCTCTGGCCCCCCCTGTGGAGCCGCCACTGAATAACAGTAATAAAAAAAATAAACAGAAACTGATGTCCATGATGTTTAAGTGAGTTGGTGTTAAAGCATAAATGTATGTGCGAGTCAGCACAGTAGCTGAATGGATAGAGTGCTCGCCTTGTAACGCAGAGAGTAAGGGTTCGAGCCTCCTCTGAGGCAGTTGCTGTGTAGGGATCTTTAACAAGTCCTTCACTCACAATTGCTCAATTATTATAATTATATAAAATTATTATTATTATTTTTTTTCCTGAGGTACATGTAATCCCTCAGGAGTCTAAAAAATCATGCTAAGAGCTGTTGTTGAATGTCTGAAAAATCAGACAAATTATCATTATTATTAATTATTATTATATTATTATTATTATCATCATCGTCGTCGTCATCATCATCATCATTTTTATTATTATTATGATTACAGTTTCCCATAACCTTTCTCTGCATCACATATTTGCAAACTGTCTGAAAACGCACTTGTTAGATCTGTTACATAGACATAAGTGCAGCACTTTTGTGAACTACTTAAAATGCGTTATATAAAACATAACATAACATAACATGTGGAACGTTTTGTCTATCCTAATGTCTGCTCTTTTCTTCAGATTGCAATATAAAACCATGCAATCCTTAATCCCAGTAATGGAACACTTGGCAAAACTACATCCACATTCAGCTTCCATTATTCGCCCTAAGCTGATCCAGATTAATCGCCGGATCAAGTGACTGACGGGTTAGTAAGCTTGGTCAGTGACCCAGCTGATTCGGGTTCGAAAACCATTGAGCTACAGTAATTGTATCAAGAAATTTACATAGCGTCCGTAAAAAGAGACACAATTTATACTAAAGGACAAATAGAACTTCGGTAACCTGTCAGCATGCTAATGAACATTTGATGGGACCCAAGTGGGCCTATGAGGGTCCCAGATAAGAGTACTGACCCCGTATGAAACCCGTGTGGGCAAGCTGGAAAGATATTGCAGTGGACTCGAGTCCACTGGTCGAAATTTTTTAGATGTGACAAAGGGTTAGAGTAGGCAATGGTCGTACTTCAGGGAGAAATTTGAAATACGTTTTCTTAGGAAATTCTCCAATGCAGGAGATGTTTGTAGACCTGTGGAATGGTTAGCTTCTAAGAGGTAAAGAGGAAGGATTGGCTATTCAGCAATTAGATGAGACAGACAGACACACAGACAGACACGCACAGACGGAAACAGACACACACATACACACAGACAAAGACAGAGACACACACAAG